>PVLA01005970.1:0-40907 GCA_004027455.1 Hydrochoerus hydrochaeris
TGGCCCTGGGCCTGGGGCGCTTCCTACTTGGGGCTGGGGGTTGCTGCCAAGGTTAGCAAATATATATTCCAGCTTCTAAAAAATAAAGCGGATTCAGATTCACTCACAGACTGGTGTGCAGTGTCTTCTGTCTCTCACTCGCCGACTCCCTGTCCACCTTTGGGAAACCCTAGCCCTGCCGCAGCTGGACTCCGGCATGGTACTTTCTAGGTAAAAAAATATATGGACTCCTTTCTTATATAACAAACATATTGAAATGTTTATTTGCTCAATAACATCAATCAGCAAATAAATCAAACATGTTTACTATATCTGCTCTCCTCTGTACTTATTTATCAACCAATATTAAGTGCCCACCAGCTGCGACATCCAGCAGCCCTTTTATAGACCTATAACCCACACCTGCTCAAACCAAATGAGAGTTCTCTTAGCCACACTATCAAAAGAAGAAATGTTATCATTTCCAAGTAAATTTTTCAATGTTTTTAGATCATTCATGCTGACTTCCTGATCATCTCTGGTCTGAATTTGAAACTAAGTAAGTAGCTGAGATTTTCCTAACTCTTTTTCAGGCTTTGCAGAGCATTCCTCAGAGAAAGAGATGTAACTATGCTGTCTCACCAGCTGGTCCTCCATGCGTCCTCTCCCCCCCACCCTGATAAGCCCCACTGGGCACAGGTGGAAAAGATCTGCTCTAATCCACTCTTCTGGCTTTAAAACATGTATCTGCAGAGTAGTAAGAATCTACCCTTATTTTTAAGGGTCTTTTTTTTTAAGTTCCACAGTTTCCCGAAGTTGTTCATATTCGTGTTTGCCAGTTTCTCTAATAAGAAACCCCTCTCCTTTGCCCACTTTTACTCAAGTCCCTCTATTTCTAACTATCTGTAGGGAACTAGCTAATACCTTCTAGCATTCTCAAAGCAGAAAATGTATGCTTCTGGGTTTACCATGTACAGACAAGTTAAATCTTTTGACTTTTATGAACAGCATTACAGCTAATCCAAAGCACCTCCATAAAGGACAAATATGCTATGGGAATTGTTCTGCTGGGAAATCCTACTCATTTACCCTAACTATACCCATACTAAAATGTCTTGAATAAGTACATTGATGCTATTTTAAAGGTAAAAAATTTTAAGTGAGATAAAAGAAAGTTATTCTACATGGATAGAGGATAGTTGGAGTTGGTTTTTGCAACCGATACTCAGCTGGCCAATCCCCAGAAAGTATGCATGCTGTGTCTCCCCTAGAGACACAGAAAGTCGGGATACGCAGCATGATTCTCTGTAACTGCTTAGCTTGGTTGACTCACTGTGCTCAGCTGACTTTGCTAGAGGCCACTTCTCCTGTGTTCTAGACAAAGGCACAAAATCCAGCAACTTATTACCCAAGCATGATGGCTAGCTGAGAGAAAATAAGTAGTCAAGGAAAACTCATCGTATTTCCAGAAAATAAACACAACACCTGCCGATTCGTGCTGGGTCATCCTTCATACAAACAATGGAGCCCAGTTTTTAATTTCATACCACTTAAATTTCAGGAATAAGCAATGAAGATGAGGGAATCCAATGTTTCCCATGTTTAAAGAGTGAACTTGCTAATTCAAGAAGCAGTAAGAGACCTGTTACAATTCAGTTAGACCCAGATAGTCTTCTCTCTGTTACAGCTACCAAAAGATTAAAAACCAGAATAAGCCCTACCTGAATATGAATGATTTTAAGTGAATGACTATCATTCTTTGAAACCCCTTTAAATTTGATTTTAAGTTCATGGAAAGTAAAATACTTTTCAAGTATCTCAGTTCAACACAGTAAGCCCAGGAACAACAGAATTGGAGTCTATCTGGTAAATAGTGCTGGGCTCTGAAATAATGACGCCAAGCCACGGGGCTGCACAGCAGGTTTTCTACTCCAAATGGCAAGGCCTTTTAAAGCTATGCATCTCCCTCAATCCATTCATCCGTCAGCAATAAAACTGCTTTGACGGAATTGATTTAATACTTGGGAGAGTCCTGGATTGATGAATGCATGACAGCTGCTTATTTTGGCCTCTTTTGCAAAGCGGTAGCTAGTACTGTTTGGAAAGCTCTAGATGAAAATTTTATTTCTTCCCTTTGTTTCATTTATTGGGGCATATTCAGGGGAACTGTTACAGAGAGCAGAAAATAAATGGTTCTTGGAGCCGCTTTAGCTCATAGAGTGAGTACGGTGTTGGAAATGGGCATGTCAGTGAACCCAGTGCTTAAAGAATAATCTCTTTGCCGATCCATGGTATCCCCCGATAACACCAAGGCCATTATCTATCTTCTTAGTTTTCTTTGACTCCTTTCAAGTGATTCCGTGCTTTGTTTCTTCCAACTACCATACAAAAATTTTGGACAAGCCTCCAGGCTACAGGGAAGTTTGTGAGACTTCTCAGGTTGTCCAAGGCCTCTTCTCCAGCTCTGAGTTTACTCTTCCCAACCTGCTCCCCAGCCACTTCCTTGAAATTTCTTCCAATCACAGGGAATGTTTTTTTCTTTTGTTTTGTATTTCTTTGTAGCACACCAAGAACCATTCTTTACTGACTGACTGTACGTCAGCCACTGGGGGTTGAAAGTATTCCTTAGATAAAATGGCAGGAAGTAAAGATGTGTGTTGTGGAACTTTCCACTCAAAGTAGGGAGGTGAGGGTTGGTGGCCAAGGCACTAACAGTATAGCGAGCTGGTACAGACAGGTGGAGGGTTGGTGGCTGATGACACTGACGGTATAGTGAGCCGGTGTCGTGCAGCCAAGTGAGGACAGCCCTGTTCCCTGTTAGCTTTCCCTGGCAAAGCACACACAGTCACACTTTCCTGTAGGAATCTGCCATGAAAACTCACTTATAAATTTCTAGTATTATTTTTATTCAGTTCTACACATTTCAGAAAAATATCTCAGAAATACGTAGCAGTATACCAAATCAGGGCGACATAAAACAATGTGCATGGCTTTGGGGTAACTGCTGCAGATTTTTGAGAAAGATTCTTTATCCAACTTCACCTCACAGCCTTCATTCCACACTTCAGGGAGGTTTTGGTAGTCACTTTTTGTGGTGCTGAACTGAGTTTTTCCACAGGAGGCCTCTGGTAGTCAGTTCCACCACAGCTCGGCTGATGTGGTGAAGACGTGGGCAGTGCTATTAGGTGACGCAGGCTCAAGGAGACAAGGTAAGCCAGGGACAGAGGAAATGGCATAAGGGAAAAGGTTGGACCAGTGGAAGACAACCAGGGGACTGGATAGTATGGGGATGGGGAGGAAGGAGTGAGCAAAGGTCTCAGACCTCATGATGAGGACACGGGGGTGATGTGAAGGTATCCAACCAGATTCAGGAAAACAATTACAGAAGCAGGCAGAAGGGACTGGGTTCCCAGCCAGAGGGACAGAGTTAAAACAAGTGGATACAATAATGTGTTCTGGGTGCCTTCAGTGGGCTGGGAGCTCAAGGGAGGAGGTTGTGACCTAGAAAGTTGTCAGTTACAGTAGCAACTATAAGAGAAGGTGTGTTAGCTTTCCATTTCTGCAACAAAAATACCTGAGATGATCAACTTAAAAAGAAGACAGGTTTAGCTTGGCTCACAGGTTTGGAGGTTTCTGTGCATGGGTCATTGGCCCCATTTCTTTAGGGCTACATGATGGCAAAAGGCCTGTGGTGAAGCAAGCAGCTGACCCCACCGTAGTCAGGAAAGAAGGGAATGGACTCCCAAATCCCTTTGGAGGGCATGCCCACCCCAATCCCCCATCCACAGTGACTAAGACATCCCACACGGCCCGCCTCCTTAATTCTCTTCCCTGGCCAGGTCCAACAGGAAGTGTTGGAGCCCCAGTGATACCGTCCATGCAAGATGACCCTTAGCTCTCAGAGCACAGAGCAGTCTACAGGGGCAAACTGAGAATACCCGGCACAGCCAGCAAGAGGCATCCACTGCTGGTAGAGACAGAACAGGAGGATAAAGGATCCCAGAAGACCTGCTTTGGGCCACCAAGTGCACCAGAGTGTTTAACTTGCTTCAAAGAAGGGGAAGTGGGAGACAGGCTCATAACACATGAGTTTCTACTCTTCTTTCCAAGTCCTAAGGCCCACCTGAGCTCTCAGGCAGGCGTTACCTTTGCATTTATCAAACCTCAAAGGCATATCTCCTCTCATATACTTGCCCTTGGTCCTTGGGGTACCTTTTAAGAGGCCAGATCATCATTTTAATGTTTAAGACCCATTCCGAAACCTCAGCAAATTTAGAAAGCCCAGTAAGTTGGAACCAGCTCTCCCACTTGCAAGAACATTGGCCACATGAATCACAAAGGAGTTTTATGAATAGAAAACCAGCTATAGATAGAACATGTCTGTTTAAAGCTTCAAGGAGCCTTCACCAGCCAAGACCAGCCTTCCTGTACTGTGGCCCTGAGCTGCTTTCTCTGGAGCAGGGCTGCTGGCCCCACCAGGCACCAGGACCTCAGACTGTGCTTCCACCTGACTGCCCTTCCCCACTCCCTCCTGCTGCTGGAGTACACTGCGCCAGTGCTACTTGCCAAGGCCAAGGCCATCGCTAGTGCCCAGCTGGCTGAGCAGCTCCCCTTCATCTCCAGCTCTCCCAGACTGTAATGAGTTTGCTTGCTTGCTTGTTTGTTTAATTAGGCTCATTTAGCCTCTAGGCTGGAGGGAAGGTCAAATCACAGGAAGGCATTCAAGTCATCGCTCCAGGCACAGTCAGCAGGGCCCCAGCAGGAAATGCACACCTCTAACTCTCTCCTGCCTCCAGGTAAATTCCATCTCCGCTACACGCTGAGAGCCAAGGAGCCCCACCACCACTGTCTCCCTGGTGCTAACCATCATTTTAGCCTTTCCTTTCATTCTTCTTACCCACTGGGGTTCTTCAGTAAACACCAGTTTTATGGATGTTTTGCCAAGGTGAACCAGTGTTGGGAGAGGAAGCTATGAAAGCAATCGTGTCTGTGCATTTTTCCCACAGTCTTATCCAGATGCTACACAGCTTGATAGGTTCATAATTAGCTTGACCCAGAGAATCAGGGAGCTTCCATAAGTGGTTTCAGAAAGAGCACTACAAATCATCACCATTATCATAAAAGCCACCATTTATTGAGACTAACTAGGTCCTGTTCACTAAACCATGTGCCTTCTGTATTTGTCCTTTCATCCCCATACTGTCCAATGTATTATTATCTTCATTTTAGAAATTACTCTGGAGAAGTTAGGTGACATCCCTGAGATGACCAGCTGGTAGGCTGCAAGGGCAGGGCTGAATTCAGATGTCTTGGACAGGGTAGACTTAGTGCCACAGCGTTTTCCATCTCATTATGAGGAAACTGACACCTTCCACAGCCCCTGCTGTAAGGTGGGACTAAATCACCATATTTTGCCAAGGTACAGGAATTTGTTCATTTAAAGCAATAAAAATACCAAATCAGGGAATTCATAAGACCACAAACATACAAATAAAATATCTCAATAGGGCTGGGGATTTAGCTCAGTGGTATAAGCACCTGCATGGCAAGCACAAGGTCATGAGTTTGATTCCTGGTACAAAAAAAAAAGCAAAAAACAACACATTCCTCTTCCTGGTAAGTGGCCATGGCATGAGCAGCAGTAGGAGAGCCAGGAAGAGAACCAGTCAGCATCTCCTGTGAGCCTACTGGCGCGAGGGCTGAGAATCAAACATCCCACCACACACACTGCCCACCCCTGGTTAGCAACTGGGGGCCAGAGGTCAGAGCATCTCTTGGGAGGATGACCATATGCAATATAGTGAATATGGGGGATTTCCTTCTAACTTCTCTTTGAAGGCAAATATTGTTTTCAGTTTTGCTTTGTTTTGATTGTTTTGCTCTATTCACTATTCTGTTTTGATAGATTTTATAATGTTCTGTTTTCAGTTGATTTTTCTACTACCTTATTGAATGGACAACTATTGTGAAGATAATGAGATATACTATGGTACCTATTACTGTTATCCCGGTATCTTGCTGTGAGATTCTGTACCAATTTCACTGCATTGTTTCGACTGGCTTTGTTCTGTCTTGTTCTGTTGTATTTTACTACCTTCAAAAAAAATTTTTTTTAATCTCAGTAAACAAGACAGGTGGAACTTAATTTTTATCTTATCATATCTGTGTATTCTTAGATATATATTTTAAGTGCATTCTTGCTGGGAATGTTGCTCAGTGGCTGAGCTTTTGCCTGGCATGTATTAGGCCCTGGGTTCAATACCCAGAACCACAAAAAAAAAAAAAAAACAATGAAAACTGTATAATCGACATGCACTTCAAGAACTACTTACCACACAAGACAACTGGGTGAAGTAGAACACCCATAGGTCACAGCTACTTGGGAGACTGAGGCAAGAGGATCCCTTGAGCCCAGGAATTCCAGACCACTCTAGGCAACATAATCAGATATCACAAAACAAGTAAGTACAATTAAGTGCAGGAAAATTACTCTTCTCACAGCTTTATTAATACATTTAGTTATAAAAATTATGACTTCAGTAATTTGTGCCTAAGGTGGACAGATTCCTTCCCCTTAAGTACCATTTCCAATTTCTAATGTTAACATGTTCAGCAGAGCTTTCAACTGCCATTGATATAGGCTCTGCATGATATCATGACACATTTTCCTAAATTTCCTAATATCCCACCATGACATGAACTGGTACAGGGAAATATTCTTTCTTACCCAGAACTAGATTCATGGCTGAGGCATACACATGACAGATAACAAGAGAAAAGCAACAAATTTATTTACACAGTGGTCCTACTAAGGAAATGAAGACCCAAAGAAATAGGAAAAGCTGTGTGTTATGGTTGATACATTATGTCAACTTGAGTAGTTTAGGAATTTAACTAAGAGCCTCAGCAGGAAGTCTTTGTAAATATCCTTAGCCTATGTCAGAGAACACAGAGGTGGTGTGAGTGTTACACCCTTCCTGGGGGATGGATAGCCTGCTTACAATATAAGGGAAGAGAAAGGGCTTGTTCTCCCCAGGCCCTTTTGCTCTGGCTGCTACTTTAAAGTGTTGCTCCTGTGCCATGCCACCCTGCCTTGAATCAGCTGATTATGAACTGAAACCTCCACAAACAGTGAGCTAAATAAACTTTTCCTTCCTTCATTCTAAGTGTCGAGTATTTTGTCCCAGCAATGAGAGAAAAGTAACCAAGACACTGTATTTTCATGCTTAGGTTTGATGAAGAGAGCAGAAAGTCATGGAGGAGGGTGATTGGACACAGAGGGTGTGATCTCATGGGAATAAGCATCAGGGAGCTTAGCAGGGCCTGTTTGTTCAGATTCTTCTCTATGTCTCCTGGCTTTGGGAGTAAAGATGTTTCTTTTCTCTGGATTCAGGGAGGATACTTCTGGAATGAACTTTTATGAAACTGCCTCCAGAAGAAGGGCAAAGGGAGGTGACTGCGAGTTTCCTACTTCTGCTGTTTTCTCAAATGCCAAGGTGCCATATTTGGGTACACCCGCAGATCAGTCAACAAGAGTATCTTCGCAGACCAGCAGTCCCCCAGAAAGCCAAGCAGTGGGCCAGCCAGCTCCTCCAGCTCCCCGAGGGCGGAGCCCAGAGCACATAATCTAAGCTTCCACAAGGACAGAGTAGGTGTGTGAATAAGGTGTCTGGAAGTGGAGCAAACAGGAAAGCCACGCAAACTGTAGAGCCCCTCTCCTTCACTGAACAAGCCAGGTGCCCATCCTTTTAACCTGACTATGAACACGCAGGATTCCAGCTCCTCTGATTTTCCTAGAGAATTCAAGACCCCAAACTTTGGTCTGAAATCTCTGAGCTTTTAAATGTAATGAGCAATCCCATTATATTTTAAAATTGTGAATCAAGGCCAGGCTGTGGTGGTATGCATCTGTAATCCCAGCACTCTGGAGGCTGGGGCAGGAGGATCACTGTGAGTCTGAGACCAGCCTGGACTATAAAGTGAGTTCTAGTCCAGCCTGAACTGCATAGTAAAACTCTGTCTCAAAAAGACCAAAAAAAAAAAAAAGTGTGAGTCAAGTGTGACATGCCCTTGATTATCACCTGCAGATTTGGTGACTATCAAAAATGTGTAGCCACTGCCTCTGGCCCAAAAGCCACCAATCGTTGTTGGATTGTTGCTTTACCTGGCTCTCCAATTGCCCCTTTCTTTTTTGGTTATCATTCAAATCATCCTAATTCCTTCAATCCAAACATTCCACTAATGCCATCCATCTTCTTATCAAAATTCCATTACAATGATTATATAAAAAGAAGCAAACCTCCAGATCACACAAAACAATTTATGAAAAAGTCTAAATGAGTAAAACAGTTGGAACTTGGGGCGATGGGAAAACAGGCTGCCAGCACGCTGCTCTGGTAAGTGGCTGTGGCCTCCCAAGCTGCCGCCGCCCAGGGCAAGAACCATATCAGCGTTTTCCTAAGATCCAGGCGATGTTGGAACTCGGTGCGCTGGGAAAACAGGCAGCCAGCTCACCACTCTGGTGGGCGGCTGTGAGCCTACCGGCGCGTGGGCTAAGAATCAAACATCCATCTCATCTCCCACCTCAGCAAGTGAGAGCCAGAGATCTGAGGTTCTGTTGCGAGTTTGACTATATGCAATACAGCAAATAAGGGGGATTTTCTTCTGCCATCTCTTTGAAGGCAAATATTTTTATCTCTGTTTTGCTCTGTTCTAATCAATGGTATTGCTCAGTGAATATTCTGTTTTTATAATTTTGGTATTTCCTTTGGTATTGCTCTACCTGATTGAAGAAACAACTATTGTGAAGAAAACCGGCTATACTATTGTACCTATTGCTGTTATCCCAGTAACCTGTTGTGAGGTTCTGTACCAATTTCACTGCACTGCCTCAACTGGCTTTGTCCTGTCTTGTTCTGCTGTATTTTACTACCTTCAAAATTAATTAATTAATTAATTAAATGAGTACAACTTTTAAACCCTGCATTACAAGGCACCTAGCAGACTACTTTCTATCCCCTTTGGATACTTTGTAAGTGTTACTGTTTCAAAGGCTCATATTTGAACTGAATTTATTTTTATTCCTGTCTGACATGATTTCCTATATACTGTCTTTTCTCTTAAGAGCTTGAAGTGAAAGCCCTGTCAGCTTTTCCTGCTTAACCACACCACTTTCCTCAGGTCCCAGTTCCCCTCCACAAATATAAAACCACTCATATTTCTGAGGCCTCACCTCTGACCCAGATGACATGAAGCCTGGGGTCCCTTAGGTTCTAGGTGGCTCTGACCTCCTTTGAGGAATGGATCTGAGACTGAACCCATTCTGAGAAAACCGTGTCACAATTGATCCAGCACCTCAACAATCATCTCCATCCCACTAAGGCATCTGCACTCTCCTAGCTTGGGTTTGTAACAATTTGGGGTCATTTCAAAGTATAGAAATGTTAAAAAAAAAAAAAAAAAAGTTCCAATCCTGCATCAAGAGAGCCACCTACTCACTGGACTGACCAAAAATATAATCAGATAAAAATGTCCCCACCTAATCACCCTAACTAAAACCCGGACTCAAGTTTTTCACACACCTCCCCCAGGGAGGTGTGAGAAGGAATCTGTGTCCCCTGAAAAGCTTCAGCTCCCTTCTGTCCACACTGGAGTGACCACTAGTGTCACATCTCTGTCTCAGGGAGGGAAGCCTGCTCAGGAGGGGCCAGGCAGCCCTCGGAGCAGGAGGTAATGCGCTCCCCAGCCCAGAACACTTCAAAAATGGGCTCTCCCTCTCCTCCCAGCCCTGGAGCACACCCCACACGCACCTGCCAGTGCAGAGGACTGAGAGTTGGGGGAAACACTTCAACACTTCCTCCAGTCGGCAAGACAAGATCCATCCCCTGCCCCACCTTCCCCACCCTCAGTATTTACCCAGACAGCTCTGCAGACAGATAGAAATCTGTGTCTTGTCATGTGAGTGATTCTTGGATCTGAGACTCTGAGTCCTTTCTCAGGAAGGAATTTCACTTTCCTGGCCCAGCAGAGATACAGCCCAGAGGGCAAACTCCCATGCTAGGCATAATTCTTTGAGTGAAATGTTTAAAGGAGTCCTGACAACACTGAGCAGCAATTTCCATGCAAATTCCTGCCTGTGGGGGAAGATGCAATGGGCCCAACAGTCTTGTACTGGAGCTGTATTCCTCCTCACTCCAGTGGTGTTTGAAAGCAGAACTCAGAGCTCCAAGACAGAGACCCATCCATTTGCTCAGCATTTGTTTTTCTAAACAGGTCTGAGGACACTACACTGCTGGCTAGTAGCAAGGACTGCGTGGAAATGAGAAGCCGTGATCCCTGCCTTCCTTATGGGACAACGATGAGAACAAAGGCAATGCTCTTTTCAAGGGAAGAAAAAAACCAAGACGTTCATGTTTTGTGAAACAAGAAATACTGGATTACAAAGAAAATAATAATAATAATCCACTGAACTCGGTTCATTCCCAGGAATCACAGAGCTGCGAATCACCGCTGTGTGGCCCCCGACAGCAGCGGCAGATGTAGTGGTGGGAAGAGTACAGGCTCAGGAGATTGTCCTGGACTCAGCTGCTCCAGTCACTCACTCAAGATGAACCGAGGCGTGTTGTGATAATCATCGTGGAGCTGGACCGTCTTAAGGGGGGGAGTCGGGTCTCTGCACTGGGGCATTGACACATCCCCTGGTCAGGAAGACTCCAAGGGGCACATGGGCAGGAAAGGCAGGGAGAATTTGGGAACATCAACAGCTAAATCTTCATCTACAGTGCGTCCTCTTTCCTGAAAGCTACCTGCAAATAATGGTGCCACAGGGACCCTTCTGTGTTTTCTTCCCCTCTTCACTTTCCTTTTTCCTGCTTTGCAAATGAAAACCATACCCACCAGGGTCCACTCGCCCTTGTCTTTAGGATTCATTTTTCTGGGATGTGAAAACCCCCATGGTCTCCTCCTGAGGGACAGGCCTTGGGTTAGCCAGGGAGCTTCAGAAAGAAATATCGAAGGCAGGTGGAAAACTCATGCAACTCTATCTGCATCAATTTTCCTCCTTCCCTTTTCCTCTTTCTCCATTGTTTCTTTCCCTCATTTCTCAGAATTAGATGTCAAAAGCAAAAAGGTTCCAAGAACTTACATGCTAACACATTTATTTGAATTAAAAAATGATGTCGGGTCTTTTTTTTCCTGACAGAAGGGAAATCCAAATTGGCAGAATGGCTTGACCATAAGGACTAGCTTTGCCAATTAATTTATATGATGGACACTCTCCATAAATTTAATGAGCTAAACCTGGACCTCCAAAGTTTAGATGAGAATGTATTTTAATCGTGGTTATGATATTCAGTATGACATGGAATACATACTTTGCAACTATCTAAAATTATGATAAAAATATTTTTAGATGTCAACTCAAACAGCATCTTTCAAAGTTTTTTTATGGAGTACAGGAGCAAAAAAATATGAAGCCCCTAATCTAGTTCATTCTTTTCAGGTCAAACTGCTTGTGAAATGTCTTATGCCCACCCCGGCATCCAGTCCTCCTCCCCACCCCACCCCTGATTTCTCAATTGTAGTACTCAAGAAGACCCATAGTTCCTAGGATTCACTACCTCTCTTTAAGCACCACCAAAATAAAACACATCTGAAAGACCCAGAAAAGCACTGACAGAGGCTGTGGATGGTAGCAAAGTAACCTGACAATCAGACAGATAAGAGTACTGGAAAAAGCAGAATAGCTCAGCTATTTTGGAAAAATTATAAACTGGTTTCACTCCCATTTCTCTCCATGGGATACTTTAATATTTCCTTCCCACTCCTAAGAAAGAGATGTGTTCTCCGAGATTAGATAGAACAGCAACTTTTTAACTTTCTCTTTGTAATGCACTCCGTTAATTCAATTCTCTTTTTATATCCGAAATGGCTACCTCTGGATGGGAAAAGTAGGAAAGAAAAATAAGTAAATGATGTAGATAGGAATAGAAATACATAGCTCTTTCTCTTTCCCTTTGTTTGATATAGAAGGCCAGAATGTAAGCATCTTATCACTACCAACAAGCCTCGGGAAAGAAGATAAATTCCCAGTGACTCTGAGTAGCCACATTACCTCACCATTCTTGACTAAGTCAAACATATTTCAATTTTTGCGCGTAACCTTCTTTAGTAGTCTCATTGTATGTCTGGGCTCCTCAGAATACATAAATAGAATTGTAAAAGGAGCTAATTATCCTGAAATCCTGTTAGCAAAATATTTTGAAGCAAATTGGTGGTGTAGTAATGTATGTGCTATTTTATTCATATATGAAAAGCAGTGGCAGTAGCGGAAGTACTATCATAATTTTAAAATAGTGATTAATATGAGTGATATTTTAAAATATCTATAGCTAGTACAATTAAAAGAAAATATCCATGATCTGGTGATAAATTCACAAAGGCTGCTGATATTCTGGGGCTTCTTTCATATACACATAATAAAAGGAAATGTCAAATTTTAGTCCGAGCTCAGTGAAAGTAAAGATCTGAAGTTTCAGGAGAGTTTATTTGATTTTTAGCTTGTTTTGTTTTTATTTTTCCATCCAAATTCATGAGACTCCTGCCCTAGATAAGCTGTGATACAGACCACATCTTGAAGGCCTGCTCACGTGACTTCCTCCTGAGCCCTCCTTTACCTTCTGGCTGCCTCTTCCTTCCCAAAGCATCGGCTCCACAGTGGCTTCGCTTAGCTGATGGGCTGGCTCATGAGGAATAAGTACTCCTCACTGTGTACCACTTTACAAACATTTTTGTGTGTGTGCACCAGAAAGCATTTTAGGAATAGGGCAACTGAAGTTCAGAAAGGTTAAATAACATGCCTGGGGCAACCAAGTGAAAATTTTGGGGTTTAAACTTGAATCTATATTGCTTAGAGCTTATTTCCTTTTCTGCCATATTACTGTCCTCGTCTGGCATAAAGAAATTTTACATTTTAGTAGGAATTTTCTAGAAGCCAAGAACAATCATTCCTCGATAGCCACTGGTTTCCAGGATCTGCCTGCACACAGTAAAATCCAATGTCTCATATATAAAATGCTGTGGGATTTACATATATCTATGCACATCCTCCTGGGTACTCTGATTCATCCCTAGATTACTTATAATACCTACTATGATATAAACTCAATGTAAATAGTTGTGGTACTGTGTTATTTAGGGAATAATAACAAAACAAAAGTCTGCATATTCAGTAAAGGCACAATTTTATTTTTTGAATTTTTTCACCTAAAGTTGGCTGAATCCGTGGATGCACAATCCATGAATGCGAGGACTGACTGTACCTTTTGTTCGTTTTTGCCTGCCCACTTTTCCTCCTTCCTTACTCTCTGAGGAGAGCCCCTTCACTGGCCCTTCTGATAGCCCAGTGTGTGATCTTTACTGGGACTGGAATTCTCACTGCCTAGCAGCCTAGACCCTTATTCTCTTCCTCAGTTCCTTCTACCTGCTACAAAACCCACAAAACCTGCATGTATGTCTTAGGGTTCCAGGAGAAGTGGTGGCAAACTGGAGCAGAGGAATTAGAATGGCTCCACTATTTCATAAACCAAGCTTGCAAATTACGTGATGATGCCTTCCCACTAGACTGTGAACTTTCCAAGGAAAAAGAACACATCAAACTGAAATCTACCATAGAGGTTTACATTGATTTGTGTTAGACTAAGGCAGCCCAGGCCTATGAACTTCCTCTGTAACTCTTCAGTGCATTCAAGGTATTTCTCTGCCAGTAGAGGACACTCAGTGTTTCTAAAATAATGATTTTCCAAGCCATAAATCTTCTGGTCTATGCTTCAATGAAATGATGCACATCTTTATCTTTCCTTTATCCTTCTTTCCTACCAAATTTTTGTTTCCATTTTAAAGCAGAACTGGTAAGTATTGCACCAACCACAACTTTTGGATGATAGGCACCATCTGGATTTCTACTAAACTTGTCAAGTTCAAATATGTAGTATTTTATTGAGTGTGATAAAAAATTAAAATGAGTGGAAATGGATTATCTCTAACATCTTCTTTCCCGCAGTCTCTTTAAAAAATAGGTCTCTAAATTTTTTCCAATCTTTCCTTCCCTGGTGTTAATTCTATAGTTATTCTCTCTCTTTTGTTTTGTTTTTTGTTTTTGTTTTGTTTTTTAGACAAATCATCTTAGGTCAGCCATCTTAAAGGATACCTCCAAGACACACGTATATCTCCGACCCTAGACCCCAGTGCACCTCTGTCTTGAGGGCCCACACTCTGGCATGTGATTCTTTAACTCTTCCCCCATAAAATCTATGCCTCCACTGATGCTCTATGAAGCTATCTTCCAGCAAATATGTATTAAACAACTACTGAGTTTTACACTATTGTAGGTATAATAGTAGAGAAGTAATTAATACATTTATCTAATTAAAATACAATGTGGTAATTCTTAAGTGCAGGACAAATGCAACTATAGGAATGAACAGAGAAGTGATACTTTTCTATGCCACTTCATCTTTTTCAATTGCTTGTGCACACAGTAGCCTACATTTTTCTTAAGGCCACACTTTCTTCTCTGTATAGCAGGTAGGGCAGGAATTATTACCAAACATTATCCAGATTGCAAGACTTGCCCAAGTTCTGATAGTGAGTCAACAGACCTACAGCTATATCTCCATGAAGAGATGACAAAGACCCCTTTCTTGACCTTGCCCTAACATTCCACATGCAATTAGTCAGTCAGGTCAATGGGTAGAATAATAAAATATGAATTCTATCCTTAAGGGTTCTACTAATATATTGCTATGGAACAAATTACTCTGCAACTCAAGAATTTAAAACAACTACCACCTTATTATATCTCATGATGTTGTCTGTTAGGAATTTTGGCTGGGATCAGCTGGGTGATTCATCCACAGATAAAAGTTGATGGTGATCATTTTGCTGTGGGCAGCTGGCAGACAGCCCCAGTCACATGTCAGACACTTTGTAGCAGAAAGCAGATGGCTGTAAGGCTGGGCTTTGTCAGGACTGCCAGATGGAGCATCTATAACTGGGCCTTCCAGTATGGCAGCCTCAGAGTAACTGGACTTCTTATCTGAAGTCACGGGGCTCAAGGGTAACAAACCAGAAACTGCCTGGCCTTGTGTGCTAATCTCAGTGACATAGTGTTACTCCCATCATTCTCTTTGATCAAAATTGTCACAAGCCTCAGCAGATTCAAGGAGAGACACAGACCCCTATCTCTCCATGAGAAGAGTTCACAAGCCATGTTTTAAAATAGTCAATTAAGAGTTTATTATATTAACTTGAAATTCTCTTTCCTCACCAAAAGTGACCCAGAGAATTTTCTGTGGTCTAATCTCACCTTCTTCCTCTTAACCAGCCAAGTTGGCTGCCTTTTTACTTGTTCTGCACATTTTACATTTTCTTCCCTCCTGCAGTGCTGACCTAGATGGTCACTTCCTATATGAGGTCCTGTATCATATAAGGTTTCAGTCTTGGCCTATGGTGGCATGAGGTGTACACCAAGGATGGCTGGTCATTTGGTGCCAAGATCATCTTCCCTCCATTAGCACAACTATGCTATCCCTGAGGAATTCTACTGCTAAGTAGCCTGGATAAAATAAAAGGGGCAAACAGATGCTCTTAAGTTCCCTTGTTTGCTTGCTTTTGCTCTCTTCTGCTTACCATGAACTGGTTCTCTATGATGTTCCTCTGCCATGCCACTCTGTCTTGGAGTCAGTTGATGGTGGACTGAAACCTCTACAAACTGTGAGCTAAATAAATCTTTCCCCCTTTAACTTTGGGTGTTGGGTATTTTGTTTCAACAATGAGGAAATGTAACTAAGACAACCCCTCGATGTGATAATTGCTTCATTTACACATTTACTTTTAATCTTTCAACAACTCTATGAAATATATATCTACCCATAGATATATAGATATATATTTCATGAAGCAGGATACAGAAAGTAAGAAATATTAGGTAATTTGGATTAAATGACTATATGGAGGGCTGGGATTAAAAATTCAGATCTTTTTTACTCTAAAACTTGTATTCTTATCCATTTTACAATTCAGTCTTTTTTTTTAAGTCAGAGAGCTGGCTGGGTATGGTGGCACATGCCAGTAATCCCAGAACTTGGGAGGCTGAGGTAGGAGGATCATTTGGAGTTTGAGACCAGCCTGGGTTACAAAGTGAACTCAAGGCCTGCCTGAACTACATAGCAAGACCCTGCTCCCCCACCCCAAAATGAAGTCAGATGGGTAATGCACCCACATCATAACAAGGCTTGCAGGAGGCACATCTTGTGCATACAGCTTGAACACCCAATCATCATGCTCATGAACTGAAGGACCTACAATTCAGTGTCAAGTTTACTGTTGGGAGTAAAAGTAATATATTTGGACAAGCAAAGACCCTACTCTGAGAGATCAGTTTTAGAGTGGTAGAGATCAATGCAGAGCCGACACACACACAAGAAAGCAGTAGGCATGGTGCAATGCTAGGCTCAAGGGCTTTGGGATAAAGGCTGTGAGTGCACCACGAATCAATCCCAGCATCACACACTCTAGATCCAGTCACCACTGAAAAAGCCCCACCTATGACCATACTCACGTTGTGGGGGAGGGTATATCTAAACATAAGCCATAACAGTACTATTCAATAAATGCCCATTAAGGGCCAGGAATTTAGCTCAATAGCATAAGTTCCTGCCTGGCAAACACAAGGTCATGAGCTCAATTTTCAGTACTGAAAATAAAAATTAAAAAATACAAGTCCAGTAAAGATGGCCGATCAGTGAGCAACAAAATACAAAGTCTCCCAGGAGAAACAACTCATATGCCAGAATAAAACACTCTGGAGAGACCCAGACTGAGGGAGATGGATCCTCTTGACACATGAAGAAATTAAAATGTAAAAAAGCTCGTCAAATACTTCAGGACTACAACTGAAACAGCTAAAAATTATGGGACACAGCATTTTCACAGTGAACTGCCAAGTTTGCGTCAGCTTGAATCCGCAGCAGCAGGCAGAGCCACCCAAACTCATTCCCACTGCCACTCACAGGGACAACAACAGTGCTGAAATTGGGGGTTGGTGAGCCCAACAGAAAGCAAAGCCAGTGAAGGGACCTTCATTAATCCACGGTCAGTGCTGGGAATGAGACCCCACCCACCCATGGGAAAGGCACAACCAAATGGGAGACATGTTGGAATCAGGCAGGAGGAGCCTGAACTGGGAGAGACAATGACTTCAGTTGGTTGCTCCCTCCTCAGAGCAGATTCATGGGATTTGCTTGGACTGGGCCGCACCCCTGGCCGGGACCCAATGAGCCATCCCAAATCGATTCCCTGCACCTAGAAAACACTGACTGGGTGAAGGCCCCTGAAGTTTGGCTGGCCCGGTGGGGAGGGGCAGGTATATGCAGCCACAGCTTATACCTTAGTGACAAGAACAGACAGGAGAGGGCAGAGGTCCCTCACCAGCATGCTTCAGAGGAAACATGGCAAACAGGGAAAGGGGCTGAGACCTGTACTGTAACCTGTGTGGAGGAAGCCAGGACCATGACAGGAGAGAGAGGCAGGAGGAGGTCCCCAGCCCAGAACCCTGAGAGCACTGATCCAGGAGAGGAAAAAAACAAAGGAGACTGAGGGCGGCAAACACACAACATCAGACATGGCTTCAATGGACATTAAGAGATATCTTCAGGACCTTGTAGACAAGCTCAAAACTGAAATATTAAATCAGGTAAAGGAAGATATGAGTAGAGTAATAAAAGAAATGCTCTCAGGAAGCATCACTCAGGATGATACAGACAGAAGAAGGGAGGAACACAAAAAAAGGAGAGAAACATTCAATAACGAATACAAAGAAAATATAGAATACATGAAGCAGATTCAAAGAGACTACCAGGAAATTAAAAATTCCATTGAAAGCTGGCAAAACTCCTTAAAAGAAACTAAGGATAGACTATCAAAACTTGAAGACAAGTTTGTAATGTGGGATCATGAAAGGAAAGATCTCTTAAAAATAACAAGGAAACAGGCAGTAACAATACAAAGGCTAGAAGATGACAAGAGAATGTACAATTTAAGAATAAGAAATGTGAAAGAAGAAGCAGGAATACATATAGGTGAATTACAAAGGCTATTCATGGAAATAATTAAGGAAAACTTCCCAAACATGGGAAAAGAAAATGACATTCGGTTATGTGAGTCATACATAACTCCAGCCACCTACAACCAAAACAGATCTACACCCAGACATATAATAATCAAGATACCAGAAATTCAATATAAAAACAATATTAAAAGCCATCAGAGAAAAGAAACAGATTACCTAAAAAGGTAAGCCCATCAGAATCACAGCTAACTTCTCAACACAGACCATCAGATCAAGAAGAGCTTGGAGCAAAGTATTCCAAGCCCTGAAAGAAAATAACCTCCAGCCCAGATTGATGTATCCTGCAAAACTGTCACTAGAAATTAATGGAGAAACAAGATGCTTCCATGACAAAGAGGAACTGGGGGAGTTTGTGAGCACCAATCCAACCCTACAGAGAATACTGAAGGACATTCTAGAGAGAGAGGAAAAAACCCAGGATTTTAGAAACAGTGGCAGAAAGGCCTCAATGAGTGGGGCAGGCAGTAGAATGAAGGAGAAAACTAGACAAAGGCAGAAAAATAGCATAGCAGAAATGAGGCAGAGAAGGATAACTAGAATCTCTAACATAGATGGCTTTGATATACTATATTGTTAATAATGCACCAGGATTTAAAACCCACATTACTCACACTACTCTGCTTAGATGCATTATATTCTGTTCCAGTCATTCTACCTGTACTAGATTTGAGGGCACAGAAAGTAATCCCAAAAATAACAGGATATAGTACAGTAATCATCCTTAATTTCCTATTAACTTAACCTAAAGCTCTGTAAAACCTACACTGTTTTACCATGACTGATTGTAATTGAATCTGGTTTGTTAGATTGCTGTTTTGTATTGATAGATTTTATTCAAATTTATGATTGATAGTATCAAGTCTGAGAGTATAGGCAACTACACTTAAGAAAACAAGATTCACTAGAATATCCACTCTGGTTTGATTATTACCTGCCTTTGAAGTTTTATACTGTCCACAATGTTTTATTTTTACTAATATTGTTATTTACTGCTATATTCAATTATACTGCTATATTCAATTATGCCTGATGATATAGACATTCTATTGAAGATAATAAGAAACAACACAGAAATCATTGTAGACCACCTTGTACTGTGGTTTTATGACTTTTTGGTTTCATGTTTTTATAGGAATTTGTTTTGTTTTGTCTTGCTAAGTTTTGTTTTTCCCTCTAATGCAGAAAGGATAGAAATACATGTAGAGATTCATGCATGCATAGCTGTTTACACTCTCACTGTTTGAATATCTACTTTGTATGCTTTAATTTTGTAACTTGAACAAATATTTCTAAGAGGACAACATGTAATTTATTAACTAGTGATTTCTTATTGTTTATCTTTTTTTTTGAAATTCTGTATTATCTCTACCCTTTACATGCTTTTCTCTTTAAATTAAAAAAAAACTAAAAAATAAATACCCACTAAGCGTTAACTATAGTAGTAATACTAGCATTATTAGTAGTGGGGTGGTGGTTAACAATATCTAGCTGATAAAGGGCTATGATGGAATAAAGTACTCATGAAGAGACAAATGGATTTATACAGCTCCTATCCTTCCTCTATAGATATATAAGCTGAAATAGAAATATAGGTATAAATATGAGCATATACATACATGTAACAAATTGAAATATTTATCTTTTACATTTTCTCTGGGAATATTTTATTATATTTCTTAAATAGCTGCATAAGTATTTTCTATCAGTCATATATATCAACATTTCAAGTAAATTTTCCTAAGAGTATCTACCTATTTTAGAAAAGCATCCAAAAGCAGTGGTTAGGTCCAGCTGATCACAAAGAATACAGCATAATGAAAATGTCCCTAGAGAAGCATAAAGAAACACTTCAATATTTAAGATGGCTGGATCATCTCCAAAGACAGAGAGACAATCTGCCTATCACCAGCTCAGCTTTGAAAATACAGTTCTTGGCTCCAGTATGCAGTTCGAGGAATGTGATCAGCACAAGTACAAGGAGAATAAATCTTAAAGATACTGAACTAAGTTATTTCCCAACACAAGAACACAAGGGACAAGACAATCTTGATTAGTCGATGTCTGAGCTAGTATTTCATCTTGGACTAGCTGATGTGAAGGTTAATGTTATTGACTCCCTCTTTGAATCTTCTTTGGAGAAAAGCAATATTCTGCTTTGAATCAGTTATTATTGCAACACCCTCCCCATAGTTAAGATCTGTCAATATTCCTTCATCTGGGAGATTCTTAAGGCTTAGATTTTACTGGTCCTGACATGAAGTAATCTACATCACAATTCACATGCAATTCACTTCACTTACACAGTTCAACCTCTCTGAACAAGTGCAAATCCTCCTGACAGGGACTATATTTACTTTCCATTTCTCTACAGCTCTTCAGAGGAAATGGGGTAGAGGACAGACTTAAGGGCATTTTAGAAGCTCTGAAAAAAGTGTTTTGTTTTGTTTTTTCAAGAGGCAGCAAAGGATTGGAAGAAACACTGAAAGTTCCTAAATTTGATACAAGTACTACTCAGGGCGGGTAGGACCCCCTACCCTTAATCCTAAAGCCCTTGAGCCTAGCATTGCATCATGAATCAATCCCAGTGTCACACATTCTAGATCCAGCCACCTTGAAGCAGCCCCATCTATAAACACAAGCCATAATAGTGCTACTTAGTAATATTAATTTCTCAGGGCAACCAGAACATTGTATCACAAACCTAAAAGATATTTATTATCTCAGTTCTGAAGGCTAAAAAGTTCAAAGTCAAGGTACCCACAGTGTTTGTTCCTGTAAAACAGAGACTGCCTGACACATCTCCCTCAGCCTCTGCTAGCCACGGGTCATCCTCAGCTGGTGGCAACAGGACCCCAATCTCTGTCCCCCTCTCCACAAGGGTGTACCACATCACCTTTCTGCCATGCATGTATGTCTCCCTGTCTAAATTTCCATTTTAAATAAAGTTACCAGGTCTATTGGACGAGGCAGTGATGGCAAACCGATGGCACACCTGTTGTTTTTATTTTAAGACAAAAAATGTTCATCTGAGTTGTTTTTTCTAAACTAAAACTTCAGTTTTCAGGTTTAACTGTAACATTGACACTTTGTGATAAATAAGTAGGTTTTGCTTTGCAGTTTGAGTATTAATCTCTAAAAGGTTTGCCACCACTATATTAGGTCCATCCTATTTACTTCATCTTAATTCAGTTATATCTATAAAGATGGGGGTTTTTTCCAAATAAGGTTCTGTTCTGAGATAGTGAGGGTTAGACATCCACATATTTTTGGTAGGACAAAATTCAACCAATAACATACAGCGTGCCAGGCTTTTGAGATTAACAGAGTAAGGAAATGACACAGTCACTTTACAGCATTGTAGGCCGAGGAAAAACAGTAAGGTAAAAAAAATTTCCTAGTCTAGTCTTTTAAAAACCACCTTTTCATTGTTTAGTCTCTTCCTCTGAAATCTGCCGTTAACATCATCTCATGTTTGATCTCTGCAACTCAAAACACAAGCAATAAGCAGGTAACTGCTTTCTCAGATCTCTTCTGGGGAGGTTTGCTCCCAAGTAGGTTTTCTTGGTGGTTTGGCTTGGTTTGGTTTGGTTTGGTTTGGTTTGGTTTGGTTTGGTTTGGTTTTAAAATTCCCCTGAATTTTCTGTTTGTTGTTTCTTCAGCAAGAGGATTTGGAATAATTTGCATCCAACTTCTCTCTATCAGATTTTGTTGCACAGAATATACACATGGTAATTATTAATGGACAGGAAAGAGTTGTAAATTTATAAAAGTGCTTCCAAGCATCAGAAAATTGACTATATCTTTCTCAGAAGAATGTTTTTCCTGTCTTCACTCTGGCCTCCACCTTCTTAAAACCAATTTCTTTCTGGAGGGTTTTAAATAAAGAACCTGTGAGATTTATGGTATCCCTCAGCCATAAATACTATCCCTGCCAATGGCCAGGCTTCTGGAATTTGAGATTCTCTTAAGTATGTCAAAAGAAGAACACTTGGAATCTAAAAACAGTTCCTGCTCTTCATGTTTTGGGCTCTTTGACTTTCTATAGCTTTAGGTAGCAATTACTATATCAAAAACTGGAGATGAGACTAATCACAAGAGTTTATATTTGCAACCAACATTGGACTTGTCTAACATTTTGAAATGGCACTTCATTCACTGAAGGTGCAATAATAAGTAGTGACAAAGCAAGAAATGTGTAGGCTGATATTTCCTTCTACTTGCATCTTCCTCCTCCATTGAATACTAAGGTTTACATAGTCCAAAGTCAAGAGAAAAGACATGGTTCAAGACGCATACAAAGCAAAACTAGAGGAAAATGGGAAACCACTATAACGTGTAAGTCAGAATCACAGAAGTATAACTAATTCCAACAAATTTGAAAATTAAATGTCTGCATGAAAGAATCAGTAGCATTATGATTTTTCCTAAATAACTGAGATTATAGAAATTCAAACTGTGGAAGGTACATTTGCATCTACAGCAGCCCCAGACTCCATACACAGATTTCTGTTCTCATGGATCGTACTTCATGGATTTCAAAGGTACTAACAAGGAAAAGAAATGCATTCATACCATCTTCTACAAACAAGACCAGTTAATTCCAGAAATAAGTCATTTGCTTAACAATCAGTTGGCTGCTTGTGCCATACAAGTAGTTGCTTTAGTTATTTTCCTTTCAAGTGAAATTGTAGCTTTCCTACACATGCATTTTATGACCTCTTATGATCCTATATGTCATAACTGGAAGAGTTGTGTTTCCTAATCACAAAACTAGATCTGCCTTTACTCTTCCTCCTCTGCCTGAACCTGTGGCCAGCTGATGTTGCCTATTTCTGGTTCTGCTTTATTGTCACCCATATGGCACATAGGGCTAAAGATACTGATTTAACTTGAGAGCACCACCCTTGCCCGGATCAGCTGCGCCCAGCTAGGATGCCTGCCTAGCAGCCTACAAATGAGTGTACTGGATGCCCATGTGAATCCTGCTCATCCTATCTCTGCCAGCATGAAGCACACACCATCTCTCCCTGCTCCTGCTAATATGGACTGACTGCTTGCTCTTTAAGCTCCGCTGCTCTCTTGCCTTGTTTGTAATGACTTTCTGTTAGCCAAAATGAATGTTTCTACATGTCTGCCCTTATAACAAAGGTTAAAGCAAGATGAACATTGCATCTTTGCTGGACTAAATACTTAAATACATTGGCCTTGGCCTCGGTGGACTTCACTGAGTGCAGCTTATGTCACTCTTTGAAACATCTTTATCGTCAGTGAAAAGATAAAGCATTACTTCCAGTGATGGTAAGATCCAAACAGCCAGTTCCAGTAACATCCCTAGATATGAGTCATATGTCTGATCAGGTGATTTATAATAAATCTCTTCCACTAGTATCTTGATAAAAGAAGAGCTTTTGAGATATTTTACTTAAAAGTTCCCCACAAAGGCTTTTCATACTTTTTCATATCCTTTTCATACTTTTCAGTTGTCAGACTATACAATTTTATAATTTTCCTCATTTACTATGCATTGATTAACCTCATAATCCTTTAAAAAGTTATCTGTAAATATACTTACTTGGCCCCAATTTTGTATGCACACACACACACACGTAAAATAATAGGTCATGCTCTAAATGTTGTCTCTTCTTGTCTGTTTTCACTAAATTGCAAAAGGTTTCATATAGGTCATCACAGCTGGTGTTTCCTACTTTCGTTTCTGTAACAATCTTGTTTATTATTAATAACAATAACAACAATAAAAATAGTAATAATGGCTGCATCCCTTCCCAAGACCACAAAGGTCTTGGCCCTAAATATAGGCAGGCACTAAAATACACAACAGATCTGGATATTTCTTCTAACATCTTGGATGTCTTAACCAACTTTTCTTTACTTAAGTTTCTAACAATTCCCAGTTATTAAATTCAAGAAGTTGGCAAAAAATTAGTAATTAATGCTGTCTTTTCTCTTCTTTATCCTTGCTGCTTCACACTTCCAGTCTTCCTAGTTTCATGTACACACCAAAAGTCTACTGAAATTAAGCAGACATTGGAGAAATACTTCAAGATTATTCTCAAGGAAAAACAAATGCTAGGAATTATAGAGGCCTTTTTTCTAGCCTGGTGGAGGCACTTAGATGGTTATGACTTATCTGCAAAGGAACCATGTTTTTAAAGAAAAGATTAACTTTTCAGGCCCACAGTCTGGACTGTTTTTTTCTGCCGAAAATAATTTACCCAAGCTCTAAGGGGATACATAGGAGGCATCTGATATACTTGCCAAGTGCTACAAAATGTTTCATACACTATTTCCTAGTCAAATATGACTTTTAAAATTATAATTTATATATGACAAATATGTCCTACCTATATTTTCAAACCACATCTAAAAAGAAATACCTTGTGATTACCAATTCCTTTGAAGACTTATGTAATAGACTATGATTTTTTTTAAAGAACTGTTTTCACCTATGAATTTTATTCACCCTATTATTTCAAAAAAATCAGCATTAATCAAAGACAAAACACTTGATCTCCTTCTGGAGAATTTTTTCTGCCTAAAGCCCCTGAAGACTAGTAGACTCAAACAAATACTAAACATGAATTTATATGGGAACACTGAAAGACAAGTGGCTCTCACAGGTCACCTGTCAGGAAGCTGATCGGCAATGACATCCTCAGCAGAATGGTATGAACATCCTGTCCAGTGCTGAGGATAAAATTCAGATAAATAAACTACTTCCTTAGTATGCAAAGGAAAGCAATATTGCAAGTATGGTTATAATATTTTAAACTGTCTTACAGAGAAATGCATTGAAGTTATATGCCTTTAAAAAAAAATTGGGAGGGGACCTTTTTAAGATTTTGGTATATAATTCAGGCCAGCCTTGATCTCACTTTGTAGCACAGGCCAACCTCGAACTTGCAGTGATCCTCCTGCCTCAGTCTCACAAGCGCTAGGATTACAGGCATGCACCACCATGCCCAACTGAAAAATACTTTTATGTTATTTTGAAAAATTTTCCACCAAATTATTTGTGCCAAAATAATTCTGCATCTGATGCAGTCTGAACCAGCATGGTTAGACCTATATTGGACATATTTTTAATTGTAATTAAAACACTTGGCCTCAGTCTTGTTTCTTTCTATCCTAATAGTGTCCAAAGAATCCTAAAAACAGACAACTCTACTATCACCACTACCATCATTAAATATGTAGATTGAGCTGGAAAAGTTGTTTTGTTTCAGAATGTCTGACATTAAATAAGCCAGTTATTTGAAAATTAGGGGAGACAATTGAATTATCCAACACACCAACTCTTACTTCCCATGAATTGTCATTTCTAGGTGACTAAACTGTTAATTCCAAATCCTTAAATCACCTTTGTCTTCAGTTGATTTAAAATTCTTGAAAGAACAAAGGAACTTCTGTTTCCTATGTGTAATTATTCTCCACAAGGAGGATAGGGTGTGTTCAGGCCCCACCACACAGTCCTGAGAGAACCTCTCAAGTCCCAGGACCGTGCCACAGAGAACACATCACAGCCAAGGGCTGACTGAAGTGGCTGCCATAACAAAGCATCGCTGTGGAAGCACTGAGCAGTAGAAATGGATTGCCTCACAGTTCCGGAAGCCTAAAATCAAGGTGCAGCATGTTACCTTGCTTCTGAATTCTCTGAAGGAAGGATCTGGCCAGACCGCTCTTTGGCTTAAAATGGCTACCTTCATGTTCACAAGACATTTTCCCTGGACATGTGTCTGTGTCCAAAGTTCCCTTGTTATAGACATCAGTCATCTTGTATTAGAGTCGACCATAATGATTTCATTTTATCTCAGTTAAGTCTATAAAGACCCTACCTTCAAATAGGGTCACAGTCTGAGGTACTTGGGGTTAGAACTCAGCATATCAATGGAGAAGGGCAGAACTCAACTCATAAAACTCCCTAACCTTGCCTTCTGCTTCCATTTCCTGTCATAGGTGGGTTCCTCCCGATCAGTGGTAGTGAACCTATGGCTCGTGTGCCACAGCAGGCTGTTTGTTATCACTGAAAGATCTGAAGGGTTTCCCATCACTGCTCTGAGTGGTGGCAGAGTCTAAACACTGCATTGCCTGGTTGCAAACCACAGGTCTGTCCCTGGCCAGCTACAAACCTTCTGCCTCCCTAACCTCCAGGGAGGATGAGAGTCCCTGCCTAGCTCCAGTGGCTGCTGTGAGGTCTCAATGGTCAACCATGCAAGTGTTCAGCCCATTGTCAGCACAGAGTGCTTCTGCTGTGTGAGCTGTGACTCCAATGGACTATTATTAAACAGAAATGATGAATTCAAACTGAAAACTAAACTTTGCAAACCCAGTGATGGGAGAAAACACTTCTATCTTTCCTCTCCCAGCCAACGTACTCTCCCTTCCACATAAGGCTGCCTTTAAGATTAACACAGCCTCCTGAGAGCAGGAGTGGTTTGGCTCAGGATTACAGGGCCAGGTCTCCATTTCTCTTTACCTTTTACTGTAACTGGCTTAAGAGGTACGGCTCAGGTCAGTCCATTTACTGACCAACTGCCCTGCTTCAACTGGAATCCTCTATACAGGGACATTTATGCCACAGTTTCTGTCTCACAAGATCCTCTTTTCTGTATCTTAGAAAGTCATCTCTGCTCTACACTTTCTTTGGTTAAGCAGTATGTAATTTTTCTTTTATTCAGTTGCCTGTTGTTGAATTGCCCCCAAACCTTCTTTTACAAATTCATTAATATTCATGAAGGAGTTTCTATATTAAATTTACATAAGGATGGGATAAGAGGGAACTCTTGGCTCTGAAGATTCTAGTCTTATGCTAGGAGATTCTGAGGCTTGCTGTAAATAAATACCTGTTTTTATTGCTTTGTTTTCATGTTTGACTTATCCTTTACCTTTTCACTGGGGCCAGGATAAAAACAGAAAGACCCATTCTGCGATGTGGGACTGTGACCACACCCTTTCCTCACACATCTCAGCAAAGAGAAACTGGTCCACACACCACTGATATACCTGACCTGCTCAGAGAAGTCTAAGACCTCGTGAAAGCATCCAGGGCTCTATTGTGACTTTCTTTTGTGGGTCTGTCCTCCATAAAAATAAACAAATACTATATTTTACAACTGCATTAGTTATAAAAATGAATGTAGTAATGTAGTAATGCATTGATAAATGGTGTTTGACCTTAAAGTTCATTTTTTCTGATTTTAAATGAAATTAAAACAATTTTATGGGCCCCAAAAAGTATTATGGGCTTGAGGTATTGTGTTTATATATCTAACAGATACAGACCCTGAAGCATCTCAGCTACTGTATATTTAAGACCAAATTGTTGTCAACCCCTGCCTAAGATTCCTAGTTGCTGACAAACTTATCCAACTAATTATAAAGATACCACAAATGTCTGTGCTGGTAGCTGTTGCCTAAACCTAAGACAAAATATGATAGACAAGCCTATCACCGCCCAGTATTTTTGCATATAGTTAGAGCAGGGTGACACGAACTCTTTTTACATAAATAGAATTGTAGTATGCATAGTGTAAATGCACACTACAGTTCTATTTTAAAATAATCACTTTGTTCTCTCTGAAACTCATTTATTTAGATGTATAAACATATAAAATAGCATCTCATGCTTTTTAAAGTGTGCCTTTCACAAATCAAGGTTACTGACAAAGAAAATGTTTACTGAAAGCACATGACCATACTTCTAAAACTGTCACACAAATTTAATGCAATTCCCATCAAAATTCCAGGACCATATCTCACAGAATTGTAAAAAAAAAAAAAAAACCTAGAATTCATTTGGAACCAGAAAAGACCTAGAAGAGCAAAGACAGTTCTGGGCAACAAAAGGCAAAAACAAGGGGCATCATGATCCCTGACTTGAAACTATACTATGAAGCTACTGTGATAAAAACAGCATGTACTGGCCAAAAGAGAGAGAGAGACCCAAATATCAATGGAACAGATTAGAAGATGCAGAAACAACTCCAGAATACTTAGTCACCTTATTTTTGACAAAGGTGCCAGACACATTCATTGGGAAAAAGATAGCCTCTAATAAATGTTGCTTGAAAAACTGGCTCTGCACATGCCAATGATTAAAATTATTAAATAAATTGGTTTTGGAAATTGTCCATTTATCTTACTGACACAAAGTTTAAAACCATTACTTAGTGTTCTGACTCTTGGTTGTCAGACGACCCCTCCTTAAAGCCTCCATGGCATGAGATAGCAGTCCAGGTGCTGCCTGAAGTCAGGCACCCCTGGGATTCAGATGCACTCAGAAACCATCCCTCTCTTGTAGGGCGTGTGTGCTGGGCTGAGGACACTGCCTGACATCTGCCACGTGTTGACAAATGTTGATGTTACAATCCATTGAAAGGTTCCAAAGTGGTGATGGTGGTGTGACTTGTGTCCTACTGAATTTTTTTTTTTATTGTATGCAGTCTTTAATTCTTTTGGTAACATACTAATGAGAAGTATATCTGCCTCAACTATTTTTAGGGTTTTTTTTGTTTTGTTTTTAATTTTATTTAAAAAATTATTTTACTGGCCCTGAATCAAGGCCAGCATCTTCCTGACGCTGTTGGTTTCAAACAGGAGCCTAAGGAGATGTCTTTCCATGGTCTGTTGGCCATTTCAAAACTTGGGCAGTGATGAGGCTGGGGATTTAGCTCAGTGGCTTAAGCGCCTGTCTGGCAAATGCAAGGTCATGAATTCAATACCCAGTACCAAAAAAAAAAAAAAAAACCTTGGGCAGTGAAATGGTCAATTCATTAAAAAGTAACAGCTTACTACTATTAATACTAATACTAAAAAATTAACTTTCAGCCAGGTGTGGTGGCACAGGCCTGTGGCCCCAGGACTGGGGGGCTGAGGCAGGAAGATCACTGTGGGTTTACAGCCAACCTGGGCTACGTAGTGAGACTTTGTCTCAAAAAACAAACAAATCAACTCCCCTCCCTGGTGAGCAGCTGTGAGCGTGGCAAGCTGCAGCAGCCCAGGGCGGGAGCCACCTGCGGCTCCTGAGACCCACGCCATGCTGGGACCTGGGGTGCAGGGAAACCAAGCAACCACTCCCCTCCCTGTTTTGTTTAATCTCAACATACACGAAAGTATGGACAGCTATTTTGAAAAGAATGAGAGACACTGTGACAGCCATTAATGACTTCCCTATTGTGTGGTTTTGAAGACCTAAAACGCCTTCCTCATTCTGTTCAGATCAGTTTTATACTATGTTGTTTTGTATCAGTTCTCTGTATGCAAAGATATGGACAACTATTTGGAAGAAAACAAGAGACAAAATGATAGAAAGTGAAGATCTCTGGTTGTCTAGCTTTGAAATTTATATCTCTTACATTGCTGTCTTATGTCATGTTTTGTTCTATTCTGTTGTGTTTAATTTTACCCCCTTTAAAATTTAAAATAAAAAATAAATAAATAAATAAATATTATGTTAAAAAACAGAAAAAAGGACAGAAACAACACAGAATTTCAAAAAATTGGTAGGAAATTAACACTAGTGAATATATTGCATATTGTTATCTTAGAAGTAGTTGTTCAGATTACAAGATTTAGGCATAAAAAAATGATCAAACAATGAAAGCACAAACTGTTCTTTTTCATGAATTTACAGAAATTAGCAGTATAGTCATCTATCTTATACACACACACACACACACACACGTTTTCAACCTGGTTATCAAACTTGACCATGGCAGATATCTTTTCCATTCCATGATTCATTTTAAGATCAAGAGCTCTAGCTGGGGATAATAGCTCAGTGGCATAAGCACCTGCCTGGCAAGGGTAAGGTCCTGAAAAAATTTTTAAAAAGAGTTTGGAAGCATACAACTCTTTCTTTATCCCTTCACTTGCTGGACTGCTTCCTGACTCTGGTTTCTGTGTCCTAGCTACTCAAGGAAGAAATCCTGACTCTGTCCCAAAGCAGACTCTCCCGTGTTCCCATTCTCAGAGTCCTGGCTCACATTCTGAGAGGCAGTGTGACCTGGCAGCTGAAAACACAAGAAAACAGAAACAGATCACCCAGGTCCACTGCAGGCCTCCGCCCTGTTGTGCAGCCGTGAGCAGGTTACTCAAACTCCTTTAACTACAGTTTTCTCATTTCTAGAATAAGGATCATGCTGCTGATGATAATAATAACAGGACCTACAGGGTCCTATTATAGGGTTGCTGTTAGGATTAAATGAGTGCCAGTTGCCAACAGGTTAGTGAGGATATGAGGAGGCAGTGTAAGCATGATATTAAATAGGGCACCAAACGTCCCCATCTTACCCTAACTCTAAAAGCACTCTCTGGGTATTTGGTCAGAAACTGAGTGACAAGCAACTCTCTAAACCTTTGTATCTTTACCTATAAATTGGTACTAACTGGAAAAAAATATATCTAAATTACTCACATTAAGGAAAAAAGAGAGAGGTTAAAAAATGAGAAAAGAAAGAAAACATGGAAACAAAGCTTTTGTAACTAGGAGAAGAGGAATTGAAGGAAAGGTAGGGGATGGGGAAAAAACAAGTTACATCATGCACAGGTACAAATTCTATGGTGATTATGATCATTATGTATATCTGAAATGTATCAAAATCTGATTAAAAATAAATTACTTGCATTAAGATTAGTTATTGCATCATCTGTAAAAATAATCTATAATTATGACTGCAGTATTACAATGATACAATACAAGTGAAGCATAATGATTTAATATTTATTACTTGAAGGATTAGTGTATAGTCTCCTCTTTCTCTGTATTTTAAAACCCATGGACTTAATCATCATTTCTTCATGGGTGGCTTTTGCTTTCCGTCCCTCACCAGTGACAACGCCAAATTCAAGTTACAAAGAGAGCCACTGAGTATGGAAACTCCACCTCCTTCCACACAGCTGTGATGGGTCCCTAAATCTTTATCCAAAGTAGGGATTTCTCAGGGTCCAAAAAGTAAGATAAAATATTTTTCTAAAAAAGTTGAGTTTTTGACAACATAGCAGGCTAAGTGTCAGGAGCAACTCTCCCTGACAATTTTTTAAAATGCCAAATAAAACATAAAAAAAGCACCTTGGATGCACCCATGCAAGAGCAAGAGTGCAAGGCACATGAGTCAGCTTTGCTCTCAGAGCATTTTCTGGCCCCTGTGAACTTGAGCACAGACTTTCGTTTTCTGGAGACAGAAGATAAAACTCAGGGACCACACAAGTTGGATTGTCCTACAATAGAGCCCTCATAAAACCAGGGACCAATAGCATACTCTTGTTGAAAGAAAGAACTGAAATAAACTATCCACTTCTACCGAACCCCCAAGAAGTTGCATCCTTAACAATCTCTAAACTTGGCAGTCAGCAGAGTAGGAGAAAATTATACTCTGATAATGATAAAAAACTTAACCTCAGTTTTTGTAACCATAAACTGGCGCTCACTCAAATATGTGCTCAAATGGACACTTAGGGAACAGGTTAAAAACAATAGCGTAAACCTAAAGACAATGTTATGTAAAGTGATCCTGGATTGGTAATGTCTAAATACATAACAAAGGCAAATGCAAATTCTTTACAAGGGAAGCCTTTTTCCTTCCAGGACACAGCAATCTCCAGGAATATATTTCCAAGTAAACTAAAAAATTCAAGAGCCAAAATTTATAAACACACAAGGAATGTTACAACTTAGTAACAACCAGCAGAAACAAAAGATAGCACAAGCAGATGCAAAAATTTCAGATACCTAAATTTCAAAATACAAAATATTAAAATGGATTTTGAGCCTGGCATGGTGGTACACCCTTGTAATTCCAGTACTCAGGAGGCTGAGGCAATTAGGATCACAGTGAGTTCGAGATCATACTGAACTGCATACCTATACCCTGTCTCAAAAAAACCAAAAAAAAAAGATTTTGGATATACTTAATCCTATAAACTAAAAATAGTAGCAATTGAAATTGAACCCGTGATTGACAAATTTAATAGCTGATAAGATATAAAATAATAAAATCAGTGTACTAGAAACCAGCAAAAAATTATCCAGGATGAACATTAAAGGAACAAAGAATTAAACAGTAAAAATATGGAGAAATTGAACTTCATCAAAACTTTAAAAATTTGTGTTTAAAAGAACATTATCAGAGAAGAAAAAAAAAACAAAAGAACAGAAGAAAATATTTGGAAATCACATCCCTCATAACAACCTAATATCCAGATGCACAAAAAACTTCTGTGACACAACAGGAAAAAGATGGGTGTGATACTGTGCACTGACTGTCTCATCACTCAGGAGACCATGACAGGAGGATTATGAGTTGAAGGCCAGTTGGGACAACATAGTAAGATCCAAAAAACAAAAAGGAAGCAGGGATGGTTAGAGACACAGCTCAGTGGTAGAGTCCTTTCCTAGCATGTGCAGGGCCCTGGGTTCAATCCTCAACATCACAGGAACGAAAAAGACAAACACTCCAAGTTAAAAAATGGGAAAGGGATTGAAAAGACATTCTTCAAAGATGGTATCCAAATGGCTAAGAATCACAGAGAACGATGCTCAACATTAGTAGTCATTAGGAAAATGCAGTTAAAATCATGAGCTAGGGGCCAGGGATATAGTTCAGTAGCATAAGAGACTGCCTGACAAGTGCAAGGTCTTGAGTTCAATTCCCAGTACAATAAATAAATAAATAAGTAAAACTATGAGATAACACTTCACACCTATTAGAATGTGAAATTTCTAAAAACTGAAAATAACAAGTGGTAGCAGATAGAGTAGAAATTGGGACTCTCACACATAGCTATAAAAATGTAAAATAGGACAGCTGCAGTGATAATGCTTGGCAAACATTTCTCCTCAAAAAGCTAAACACAGAATTATCACACGACCCAGGAATTCCAGTCCTAGCTCTATAAGTGAAAGAATTGAAAGAGGCAAGTCAAACAGATATTTTGCATGTTGCTGTTCACTGCAGCATTATTCACAATCCACGAACATAGAAATAATTTACATGTCCATCAGCAGATGAATGGATAAACAAAATGTGATATGTTCATGTGCATATATACATAATAATAATGTTACCTAGCCATAATAAGGAAAGAATTTCTCATACATGCTACAACACGAATGGAAACTTTCTGCTAAATGAAATAAGCTAGATTTAAAAAAAAACAACTGTTATGTAATTCCACTTACTCAAAAAGCTAAAAGAGGCAGATTTATAGCAATAGAAAGTAGGGTAGTAGCTAAAGGGGGCTGGGAGGGGACAGAGAGTCATTGTTCAGCAGTTTCAGTGTTTCTCTTTTGGAAACAATTTTGAATATAGATATGATAATGATCACCCAATATTAAAAATGTAAGTAATTCCACTAAACTAACACTTAAAATGGTTAACATGAATTTTTTATATTTTATATATCTTACCTTAATTTCTAAAAATTAATAATGAAGTATATGAAAAATACCCCAGCCTTTTTCTGTGAGCAACATTTGCAGACTATGGGGGAAGAGAATAAGAAGTCACCAAGAAGCAAGCCCTCCCTGTGAATCAATGCCTTGCATGGGCCACCACTGCTGGGGGACAGCCAGATGCCAGCCCCTTCCAACATGCAGGCTGTGGAACAAGAAGAGCCAACACACACACACCCTCCCCTCCTCCAATAAGCAATTGGCTGATCTAGAGAAATAACAGGCTGCAATGATAGCTTTGAGGTGAAATGCAATTTGATGCTTGTGGTGTTTGGTGTTTCACTAACTTTGCAGGTCTAGGACCAGTGGTCTGATCATCTATTCAGAGGATAATATTATGCAGTGTGGCATCCAGGAGGGAATCTCCTTCTGAAGGTGGTAGCCATTGTTAATTCCTTATTATCTTGTTTTGAAGTCCTATATCATTTTCATTGTTTTTTTGGGGGGTTAGGTTTTATTCTATTTTATTTTGTTTGATTTTGTTATATCCTTTGTCATAGGCAGCTATTTCAAAGATAAAAAGATATATTATGGTAGCCATTTGGGGTTTACTACTGTCTTGTTTTGAAGTCCTTTATTACATTCATTGTATTGTTTTTATTGGTTCTATTTTGTTCTGTTTGTTTTATTTTTACTATGTCTGAAGTTATGGGTAGCTATTTTGAAGACAACAAGAAGTATTATGGTAACCACTGTAGATTTTGTATTGTTTTAAAGTCCTATGTCACTTACACTAATTTGTTTTGATTGGCTTTATTCTATTTTATTTTGCTCGGTTTTATTCTCTTTAAAATAAAAAAAAATTGAAAAGCATCAAATTGTATGCTTTAAAAGAGTGAATTATTTACATATCAATAAGTTATTTTCAAGACATAAGAAATACGTATTTTTTAAAACTTTTTATTAGTAGATGGATTACAGTAGTCAAATGACATGGAAAAAAATTAAAGACCTAGAGTACAAAATGGCTCACATAAGTACAAGGTTTAGTAAGGTGTAGTGGCATATGCCTGTAAGCCCAGCACTTGGGAGTCTGAGGTAGAAGATCATTTTGAGTTCAAGACCAACATGGGCTACAAAGTGAGCTCAAGGCCAGACTGAACTGCATGTGAAACCCTGTCTCAAAAAGAAAAAAAACAAGGTTTATTCTTTTTTCCCAGTATGTTGGAGTTTTGACTGTTCCTGGCCCTTAGGTGCTTCTCTGCTTGCAGTGATTCAGCACCTGAAACTGCTCCACACAAGCTCCACAGCCCCTGAGCACCAAACCCAGCTCAATTATTGTCCTGTCTATCTTCAGCTGCATAAGAGAGTGTACTAAAAGGCTGCATTTCCTTCTTATCTTGGTGGAAACTCCAAATGGTATAGGGTAATGAAACTCCCAACCTACTATATGTCCAGTACAAGTTCATGTTATCTGAAATTGAAGAATGAATTTTAGGAACAACAGAGGTTAAGAGCAGAATATATTTAGTGACAGAAAGAAAGCATCTGCCTGAGAGACAGAAGGGATCCCAAGTGAGTTGCCAAGGATTCTGTCTTTTTAGACAAAACCACAAGGTGAAATGGGTCCAAAATGGGAACTTGCAAGGTGGGCATAAAGTGGGACAGAACTATGGTCAACCAGTAAGATTATTTGCTCAGGTAAAATAAACTGGGAACAAATGGAGAAGTAAGTCACATAGCAAGCCGGCATGCTTAAAGAACAGTCACTCTTCCTGTAGGAGATTGGGATAGTCACTTCTGGCTTCCTCAGGATGATAGAGACCTATTTTAGAATACCAATTCTTAGAATGTGGGTATATTTGCTTGATCTTTTGTCTTGAGGTCCCGCCCACAGTAAGTGATGTCTGTCTCCCCCACAGTTGCAAGTTATCTGGCCTTCTGCACTGGCTCCTTCAAGGACCTAGCCTTCTCTGACTGCCTAGAATATTTCTGTCTAACTCAGTGGCCTGTAATAATCACAGCTTTGGCCTGGGAATGACCATGTACATAGCCTGTCTATCCTGTGAATAAGGCTGGAAACACAGGCTTCAAATGGAGTTAAGAAACTGTGCTATTAGAGTAAGACCATCCAACATTTGTGCAAACAAATGATAGGAAAGAAGAAAGAAAAAGAGGAAGGGAGAGATAGAAGCAATATTTGAAATGATAATGACTAAAAATTTTCTACAACTAATGAAAGACACAACCTACACATTTAAGTATCCTGCAAACCTGAAATAGAAAAAGTGAAATGAAATTCTCACCTAGGAGGAGCTAAAGATGGCTGATCAGTGAGCAACAAAATACAGAGCCTCCAGGGGAGAAACAGCTCATATGCCAGAATAAAACATCCTGGAGAGATCCAGACAGAGGGAGATGGATCCTCTTGACACAGGAAGAAACTAAAATGAAAAAAGCTCATCAAATACGCAGTCTCAGGGCTACAATTAGAACAGCTAAAATTAGCAGACACAGCGCTTTCCACTGCGACCGCTGAGCCACCTGAACTGGTGCCCGCCGTGATTCACAGGAGCCACAATTGCACTGAAGTCAGTGAGCCCAATGGAGAACGGAGCTGGTGAAGGGACTTCCATTAATCCATGGTCAGTGCTGGGAATAAGGACCCCCCCCATGGGAAGGGCACCACCAAATGGATGACATGTTGGAATCGAGTAGGAGGAGCTTGAACTAGGAACAAAAGTGACTTCAGTTGGTTGTTCCCTCCCCAGAGCAGATTTGTGGGATTTGCCTGGCCTGGGTCATGCCCCTGACAGGGATCCAATAAGCCATCCCAAACCAATTCCCTATGCCTAGCACACACTAACCTGGTGAAGACCCCTGAAGTTTGACTGGCCCAGTGGGGAGAGGCCAGCATATGCAGCCACTGCTTACATCTCAATGACCAAGAGCAAACAAGAGAGGGCAGAAATTCCTCACCAGCATGCTTCAGAAGAACCATAACCAACAAGAAAAGGGGCTGAGAACTCCGCTATACACCTGTATGGAATAAATCAAAAATTTGACAAGAGAGAGAAACAAGAAGAAGCCCCCAGCCCAAAACCCTCAGAACATTGATTCAGGAGAGGTAAAAACAAAAGAGACTGAGGACAGCAAACATGCAACATCAGACATGGCTTCAATGGACATTAAAAGATATCTTTGGGACATTGTAGATGAGCTCAAAACTGAAATATTAAATCAGGTAAAGCAAGATATAAGTTGATTAATAAAAGAAATACTAAGCACCTCTCAAGAAGACACAGATGAAAGAAGGGAGGAACACAAAAAAAGGAGAGAAACATTCGATAAAGAATATAAAGGAAATCTAGACTACATGAAGCAGATTCAAAGAGATTACCAGGAAATTAAAAATTCCATTGAAAGCTGGCAACACTTCTTAAAAGAAACTAAGGATAGACTATCAAAATTTGAAGACAAGTTTGCAATGTGTGATCATGAAAGGAAAGATCTCTTAAAAATAACAAGGAAACAGGCAGTAACAGTACAAAGGCTAGAAGATGACAAGAGAATCTACAATTTAAGAATAAGAAATGTGAAAGAAGCAGGAATACATACAGGCAAATTACAAAGGTTATTCATGGAAATAATTAAGGAAAACTTCCCAAGCATGGGAAAAGAAAATGACATTCGGTTATGTGAGGCATACAGAAATTCAGCCACCTACAACCCAAACAGATCTACACCCAGACAAATAATAATCAAGGTACCATAAATTCAATATAAAAACAGAATATTAAAAACTGTCAGAGAAAAGAAACAGATTACCTATAAAGGTAAGCCCATCAAGATCACGGCAGACTTCTCGACACAGACAATCAGATCAAGAAGAGCTTGGAGCGAAGTATTCCAAGCCCTGAAAGAAAATAATCTCCAGCCCAGATTGATGTACCCTGCAAAGCTGTCACTAGAAATTAATGGAGAAACAAGATGCTTCCATGACAAAGAGAAACTAGGTAAGTTTGTGACCACCAATCGAACCCTACAGAGAATACTGAAGGACATTCTAGAGAGAGAGAAAAAAAAATACCAGGACTTTAGGAACAGTGGCAGAAAGGCCTCAATGAATGGGAAGCAAGCATTGAGAAAAATAGACAAAGGAAGAAAATTAGCATAGCAGAAATGAGGCAGAGAGGTTGGCTATAATCTCTAACATAGACGGCCTTGATACACCAAAAAAAAAAAAAGGCAGAATAGATCAGGAGGTAGGATCCATTGAGATGCTCTGTATAGGAACTACAATCAACCTGAGAGAGGGTTTATGGACCCAAAATCAAATATGAGAAAATAATGCTCTATGTGACAAGGAGCCAGAGAGAAATAGGAGCAACTCAACCACCACCTGCAGATAGGTTGGAAAGACAGGATAATTATGTGCAGTAGAGAACTATTTAGCTATAATGAAAGAAAACCTGGAGGCTTTTGTAGGTGAAGGAATACAACCTGAGATCAAGTTCAGGAGTGAGAAGGTTTGGAACCACTTAGGTAAAAAGCAGGTGGCCCCCCCAATCTAAAAACTGAGGGAGTTGATGGGACCCAAAATGCACAGTACCCTGTGGGAGTGAAAGGGGAGGAATAGCCTAAAAAAAAAAAAAAAGGCAGAGGATATTGTTAATAGTGTACCAGAATTTAAAACCCACATTACTCACACTACTCTGCTTAGATGTATTATATTCTGTTCCAGTCATTCTACCTGTACTAGATTTGAGGGCACAGGCAATTATCCCAAAAATAGCAGGATATAGTACAGTATTCATCCTTAATTTCCTATTAACTTAATCTGAAGCTCTGTATAACTTACACTATTTTACCATGACTGATCTTAATCGAATCTGGTTTGTTAGATTGCTGTTTTGTATTGATAGATTTTATTCAAAGTTGTTGATTGATAGTATCAAGTCTGAGAGTATAGGCAACTGCACTGAAGATGACAAGATCCACTAGAATATCCACTATGGTTTGATTATTACCTGCCTTTGAAGTTTTACACTGTCCACAATGTTTTATTTTTACTAATATTGTTATGTACTGCTATATTCAATTATACTGCTATAATCAATTATGCCTAATGATATAGACAATTCTATTGAAGATAAGAGACAACACAGTAATCACTGTAGATAACCTTGTACTGTGGTTTTATATGACTTTTTGGTTTCATGTTTTTATAGGAATTTGTTTTGTTTGGTCTTGCTATGTTTTGTTTTTCCCTCTAATACAGAAAGGATAGAAATACATGTAAAGACTCATACATGTATAGCTGTTTAGTCTCACTATTTGAATATCTACTTTGTATGTTTTAATTTTATAACTTAAACAACTATTTCTAAGAGGACAGTATGTAATTTATCAACTAGTGATTTCTTACTGCATATCTTTTTTTTTGAAATTCTGTATTATTTCTACTCTTTTCATGTTTTTTTTTCTTTAAATAAATCTCCTTTTAAAATTAAAAAAAAAGAAAGAAAGAAATTCACATCTAGGTGCATCATAGTGAAACTGAAGAAATGACATGAAGATGTTAAAAAAAAAAGTTTGGGAAGAAAAGGAGGGGAGGGAGAAGGAAAGTAAAAAGAAATAAAGTGTACTATGCACATGTATCAGCTTCCCACAACAAATGTAATCATTGTGTACTGCAAACAGGTACTAATACACTTTTTGAATTTTTTAAATAAAGGGGAAAAAAGATTATTTTAGTTGCAGTCGGACAACTGACTTCATCAATAACAGACTTTACAGGAGATTGAATGAAATATGCTAAGAAAAAAAATAATTATTAAAACAATAAGTTAGAAAGCTACACAAAGCAAAAACTGTATTTTTTTTAGAATGAGAACAAGCCACCATGACACATGCCTATAATTCCAGAACTCGAGAGGCTGAGGCAGGAGAATTGCCATGAGTTTGAGATTGGACTGGGCTATATTATAAGACCCTGTCTCAAAAAAAAAAAAATTAAAAAGACCTAAAAAAGCAGTAAATATGTCTACAATCACAATAAGACTAACAGCTTTAGTTAATAAACAAAGTAATAAGGGTTTGGCCTTTTTAAAATTCTGCTTTATTCTGCTTATGAGACATGTTTAAGTTTAAAATATAGGAAGACTGAATGTACTAAAAGTAAAAATATAAAACAGAATATGTGAGGAAAACTCAGGTTAAATCCTCTTATCTGAAATTCTTGGGATAAGAAGTATTTTAAACTTTTTATATTTTTAATTTGGAAACATTCCATAGATTTTATCAGCTGAGTATCCCTACTCCAAAAATCTGGAATCTGGAATGCTTCAAATTGTGAAAACTTTTTAGTGCAATACTCAAAATATCAGATAGTCTGAAACACAGAAATTTTCAGATTTTGGAGCATTTCTTATTTCAAGTTTTTAATTAAGGAAATTCAGCCTCATGAAATAAAAGAAATCTGGTAGCCAGGCTACTCAGGAGGCTGAAGCAACAGGGCTGCAGGTTCAAGGCAAGTCTCAAAGTAAAATAAATAAATAAAAAGGACTGGGGATACAGCTCAGGATGAGGTCTTGGATTCAATCCCCAGTACAACAAGAAAGAAGAGAAAGAAAAGAAAAGAAAAGAAAGAAAGAAAGAAAGAAAGAAAGAAAGAAAGAAAGAAAGAAAGAAAGAGAGAAAGAAATTAGTTCCAATTGACAAATACATTTAAAAACAAATAAATAGATGTTGGAACTTTGGGTGCTGGAGAACTCGCCGCCCTGGTGAGCATCTCTGGCAAACCACTGGCACACCAGGGCGAGAACTATCAGCGACTCCTAAGCGCTGCATCATGTTGGAACTTTGAGCACTGGGAGATAAGGCGGCCTGCTGGCCAGCCTGTAAGCAGCTGGGGCCCTGCCTGTGCCCAGGCTAAGAATCAGACATTGATCCATACCCCCCTTCCCCCGCTGTTAGCAAGTAGGCACCGGCGGTCTGAGTATCTTTTTGGAGGATGAATGTATACAGCATGGCAAGTAAGGGGGCTTTCCTTCTACAATCTCTTTGAAGGCAAATATTTTTATCACTGTTTTGCTCAGTTTTGATTAATGGTACTGCTTTATTCAGTATTCTCTTTTTAAAAGTTCGATATTTCCTTCCATTTTCCTCTATTTGATTGAAAGAACAGCTAATGTGAATAAAATGGGCTGTACTATTGAGCCCATTGCTTGTGTCCTGGTGACCTGCTCTGAGGTTCTGTGGTAGTTTTATTGCAGTGCGGTCGCATGGGTTTGTTCTGTCTTGTTCTGCTGTATTTTGCTACCTTCAAAA
>PVLA01005970.1:41007-134142 GCA_004027455.1 Hydrochoerus hydrochaeris
AAAGTAGATAAGAAAGTAACAAAATACCTCCAAAAATCTCCCAACTCCACCAAAGCTGATCCATGGATCATGGATGAGGAGAAACTCAAAAACAAGGCAACAGAATTATATAAGGTGATTAAAAGTATATAACAACAACAAAACAAGTCAGTAAGGTACTGAGCAACCTGAAACAGGATATAACTAAGCAGATAATGGATTTAAAAAGTAAAAAGAAGAAAAGAAAGTGCTCTAGAGGATATGGCTGCATGTATGTTTAAGTGTGTAGGATTGAAAACCATGTTGCTAAATTGCTACTGGATCATTGAATTTCTTTGCAGTCTCACTGTTTGAATGTCCACTTTGTATGCTTTAATTGTGTAACTTTAACAACTAGGTTTAAGAAGACAGTATGTAATTTATCAACTAGTGCTTTCTTACTGCTTTTTTTTCTGAGATTCTGTATTGTTTCTACCCCTTTTTCTCTTTTGCTTTTTTTTCTCTTTAAATAAAATTTTTAAAAAACAAATAAATATTAGACAGAAAGACCATAATTACATAACAATTAAAAATTCAATTCTTTTGGAAAATATTAATGCCACAATCATATGTGCAATTACGCCAAACTGCAGTTCCAAGATAAAGTAAAAATGACAGAACCACATGGAAAACCTGACAAATTCTCCATCATATTATGAGATTTCAGCAGTCACAGTGGCACACACCTCTAATCCCAGCACTTGCTGAGGCAGGAGGATTGCTACAAGTTTGACACCTGTCTGTACTACATAAAGAGTCAAGGTCAGCCTGTATAATGTAGCAAGACCCTATCTCAAAAAGCCAAAATAAAATAAAATTTCAAAATTTTAAAAAGATTTCAACACATATTTTAAGCAACCAACTGTTGAAACAGACATATATATTAATAGTTTCATATATTAATAGTTTCATATTTTATTTAAATAAATCAGTGAAAACAAATAGGCATATATGAAACATTGTACTCAGTGGTTTCAAATTTACTTTCTTTATAACCATTCATGGAACATTTTATCAAATGCCAAACAAGGCAATTTCAACAAATTCAAAAAAATATTATTCCACAGATCAACTTTTCTTACCATAGTAAATTTGCAGCCCAAATTAAATTTCCGAATGCTCTTTTAGTTTGTGTGTGTGTGTGTGTGTGTGTGTGTGTGTGTGTTTGAAACAGTCTGACTATGTAGTTCAGGCTGGCCTTGAACTCACTGTGGAGCTCAGGCTGGCCTCAAACTTGTAGCAATCCACCTGCTGGGATTACAGTCATGTGCCACCCTACCAGGCTCCCATATGCTCTTAAGAAACATCTTTTTAAATTACTTAAGAATCAAAGAAAAAAAATCATAAGGGGTGTCAAAAAAATTCAGATCCAATAACAGCCATAAGGTTACATATCAAAACTTATATTTTGAAGCTAAAGAAAACCTAGAGGAAAATGTAGTTTTAGATGCTTAAATCAGGGGCTGGGGATCTAGCTCAGTGGCATAAGCTCCTGCCTAGCAAGCACAAGATCCCAAGTTCAGTTCCTGGTACAAAAAAAAAATAAAATAAAATAAAATAAAATAAATGCTCAAACTAGAAAATAAAAGCTCAAAAATAATGAAATGTATATCCACCCTAAGAAGTTAGTATAAAAAGGACAATAAAAAAAAGAAAAGAAAAGAATAAAATTAGCAGAAACAATGATTTAGAAAATGAAATTTAACAGTCAAATTTGGCTATCTTGAAAAAGCTAGTAAACTTAAAAACTTCTGACAATATTAAGAAACAAGATAAATGACCCCAAAATTAAAATTTAAATAGTACATATATGAAATAAAAATATCCAAAAAAAGAAATAAAAATATCTCACAGATGTATGTAATAAAATGGTACAGAAATTCAGATGCTGTAGACATTGAGTAATTCAGAGATAAATTAGCATTAAATAAACTTGAAAAGTTAAAGGAAATGATTCCTATAAAATAAAATTTATATAAACTGACTCGAGAAGAAAGCAAAAAACTGAATGATCCTATAACCATGAAAGAAATTTCATCAATACTTTAAAATCTTTCCCCAAAAGAAACATCAGGCCTGGGAGATTTTATTAGTAAGCTATACTAACGAGTCAAGAAAAATCATTTCATTTTTACATAAACTATTTCAGATTATAATAAAATAAACCACACAACTCATTTTCTAAGGTTAGTATTATCTTGATACCAAAATTCAACAACATTCAAAAAGAAGAATTTATATATCAGTCTTAGTCACATAAATGCAAAAATCCCAGATTAAACACTAATAAATTTAATCCCTCAAAGTATTAAAAGCACACACATTTATGGGCAAATCAATCAGGAATAAAAAATGAAATAAAGAAAAATAAGTAACGTAATTGACAACATTAAATATCAAAGAAAATAGCTTGTAACTATCTCAACAAAAGCATAAAAAGCATTTGATAAAATTCAACATTCCCATATAGTAAACATTCTTATTTAACTATGAATTAAAGTGAATTTCACTACTTTGACACCCTAAGATACAGAGAGCATTATATCTAATGCTGAAATTTTTAAAGCATTGTATTTAACGATTAAGAATAAATTGTTAATTTGATATACCTACTTCTGCATGTACAATCCAGTCCAAGAAAATACAAATGAGAAATGAAACCCATAAGGATTCAGAGAGAACAAACTTGTCATTATTTAAAAAGATAAGCTATTAAAATAAAAAAGCAGTAAAAATATTGATATAAAATCACTATGCAAAATTTGATATATTTCTAAGCAGAAAACAAATTAAAAGATATTTATCATATATTTAAAATATAATTAAATATTAAAAATAAATTACCATTATATTAAAAGTATAACGTACTTAAGAATCAACCCAATAAAAGAGGTGCAAAACTTTAAGGAAAAAACTACAAAATTTTATTGAAATGTTATAGAAGATTTTAATTAATGAGGAGTATACAATGTAATAGATTCTTTTAAAGAGGTAAGGAGGGTATAGAAATTCAGACCAATGGAACAGCATAAAGTCCAGAAGCAAAATACATCAATAACTACCATTTCACAAATGACAGGTACCTCTGTAGACCAGTGAGAAAGATGGATTTTTTTCAATAGATAGTGCTTGAACAATTTATTCCAAAATGAGAAAATTAAATGAAATTCCTACTTCACACAACAAACAAAAATCAATTTCAGATAATTTAAAGATCTAAGTAAAAAACCAAGTCTATAAAACTTTTAGAAGCCAACATAGCATAACACGTTTTGTGATTTCAAACTGAGGAGGGAGTTTTCAAACCAGTCATAAAAAGTTTGAGATGCACATGCACACCTGTAATCCCAGGTATTCAGAAGGCTGAAGCAGGAAGATTCTCAAGTTCAAGGCCAGCCTGGGCAATTTACATGACTCTATCTCAAAATAAAATGTAAAAAGGGCCAGGATGTAGCTCAGTAACAGAGTACTTGCCTAACAAAGTCCCTGGGTTCAATTCCCAGTACTGAAATAACAACAAAACGTAGTTCAAGTTACAAATGTAAATATTGACCATTTCTAAAGTAATGTCTTCTGTGGATCAGAAATCGTTACCAAAAGTAGAGGGAAATGGCCACCCTGAGTGGAGTTGATTACACACTCTAATAAAATTCTGTAAATCAGAAAAAAAGACAAAGAACAAATAGAAAAAGGAGGCACAAGCAGCCCATAAACACAAAAAAGATGTTGAGCCTCATGACAAATCAGGGAAATAAAAACCATGAAAGAAAAAGAAAAAAAACATGAAAGATCATCCCCGAACTGCCAGACTTAAGAAGTGTGATGAAACAATGCTTTTTGAGGAAGAGATGCTGTGAGAATGTTTTCTCCACTAGCGAGAGTATAAATTTGTTTACTATTGAAAGACAATCTGATATTGCATAGAAAAATTAAATGTGCATATAGTCTCTGATCCAGTGCTCCCACCCCTAAGTATACAACCTGAGAACTCTTGTTTATGTGTATACAGCACTGTATAGAAAAGAAAACTGAGAAACCATCTAAGTGCATTCAATACAACAGAAGAGTAAGTTTTAGTGTGTTTTCATAATGAAATGCCACAGAGCAATAAAATAAAATTTTTAAAAACTGTACCTACAAAGAGCAACAAGGATAGATCTCAAAAAATAAGATGTTAAACTGAAAGAAGTCATTGACAAATATTCACAGTATGTTTTCATCGGAAAATTTAAAAACTAAGCCCAGCCTGGTGACACATGCTCATAATCTCAGCAGTGTGGGAGACTGAGTCAGAAGGAACCTCAGTTTGAGCTCAGCCTGGGTCAATTAGACAAGAACTTGTCTCTAAATAAATAAATAAATAAAGACTAGAGATGTAGCTCAGTGCAAAGAACCTGGGTTCAATTCCCAACACAGCAAAATAATAATCAATCAAAATTTAAAAACTAAAATCCAAACTGAACAATGCAGTGTTTATAGACACACACATAGGTAGTGATAACCATGAAGAACAAGCTCCCCCTCAAAAAAATATGAGTCAGAATCAAAGATACTTCTGGAGGGGAAGAGGAACACATAGAGACTTTTGAGATGTGGTGATCTATTTTTCAGCCTAGTTGTGAGATGCAAAGGAATCCATTTTATTTTTTAATTTATTTCATATATTTTCATATATTCTTTGTATGCTTGCTATGCTTTGTAAAGAAATAAGATTAAAAACATTTAATGTTTGCCTTGACTATCTGGTTCAGATAAATATATTTTGCCTGAATTAAAAGAGTAATTATTGGGGAGTTGTTTGCTTTTCACAGTGTCGGGGATCAAAGCCAGGACCCTCAGCAAGCTAGGCAAGTGCCCCCCACTGAGCTGATTCCCACCTCTACCCTACATCACAGCCCTGGAGAAATTCTTCTACACATGATCTGTTTATTTAATCATAGGCTTTTAATTAAGCAGTGTAGATTTTTGCTGCCACTCAAAGTGGAAAATTATATCATAACCCTTTTGTTCATAATGATTTTATAGTACTCAAGAAATAATCCTAGTGATGCTGTCTCAAAGAAATATATTGTAAGCCAAATATGTATTTTATGCTTTCTAGAAGACATTTCAAAATCTGATCGATATTTTTACATTGTTAATGAGATGTCTGATACTCTTTTTCATACAAAGGTTTCAAGATCCAGTGTGTGTTTTGTACTTGGAGCACACCGGGATCAGAAGACTACTACATGTGCCAGCTTTATAGTTCCCAAGATAATAAGGAGCCCAGCGTTCCAGCATGGGAAACTAGGGGGAGCGCAGCACCCACCAAACCCAGAGGCCTGTGAAGCCTCCAACCTACAAAGAGCTCTGATTTTAGCATTAAGCGTGGATAGGTGCCTTATTCACACAGAACAATAGAATTAGTCATTTTTTATCACATCTTTTCTCTTTATAACCCTGAATTTCCTCTGAATTAGGCCTAACAGGAACTTCTTGCAAAATGGAAATCATAATGATTTGGAGTTCTTAAACCCATTTTCCTCAGGAATCTAAAAAATCTTCAAATCATTGGTCCATTAATCAAGAGCTTTACAACAGACTCGACGTAGTCTGCCACTTTAATTCATGTCTATTTAGAAAAACTGATCCTTAGACTAGAATGACTAATATTACATTTGGAAACAAACTAAATCAGTCTGGGAATTTAGATCCCATTGCTCTCCTGAGCCAATATCCCTGTAGGTTATTAGATTTTCTTTGTGTTCCACTTGTCCAGTCACTCCGTATAATTCCTTATATTATTTCATATTCACGTTCATTTTAACAGTCTCCAACTTTCCCTGCCACAGTTGGCTACAGGAGCCAAATCCAATACACTAACTTCACTCTGTATTTAGTAATGTTTCTAAAAGGAAAAAAACAATTGCCGAAAGCTTTCGTTTCCTTATTTTTTAAGAAGCAGATATTATAGTTTCTGTAAAAGAACTTCTGCCACAGTAAAAGCCAAATACTGACTAATTTCCAGAGAGTTGTGGAATGAGATTATCAATATGTATGGGATTTTTCCCCTGACTTGTTTTCACTGTTTTGCATAAAGAAACTTGAATACTTTTAGTAAGTGTTGTTTAGTAAGTGTATTCATTTTCCAAGAGTAATGACATAAGGGTATCACTAATGAGAACTATGCATTGACTTCCAGGGATTCACTTGTGTGCATGGATGCACACTCATTTTCCAGGTCTTTCTCTATTTTTTAAATTGCATTTTATCCATAGTGGCACAAAGTATTATTTAACAAACTTTCAGTGTATCAGTTTTCCAGCTTTCAGATTTCATAAATTAATAAAAGTAAAGGTTGCTATTGAAGGTTTTCATTGAAAGGTTAGCATAAAGTTGCCAATTTCTTATTTTCCCAGTTATGGTTCTAAGAAATTAAAACCTACTTATTTTATTACCATCATTTCACTCAAACAGTGGTTTCCTAACATTAGCCTACATCAGAGTCACCAAGAGAGCTTGGAAAGACATAGATGGCCACCTGCAGGGATTCTGGTCCTACAGGTCTGAGCCAGGACTCAAGAAAATGGCGTTTCTAACAGGTCACACATGACACTGATGCTGCCATGCTTTGGGAATTACAGCATTGAAGAGAGCCCATTTGCACAGCAAGAAATGAAGATGGGGGTAACCTCCTAACAAAGGAGAATGATTTATCTTGAATAAATTTAATTTTACTGTCCTTATTTCTCCCAAGTCAGCAGAAATTTCACCAACAAGAACAAGTCCTTGAAGTAACATTTACCGACAATAACTGATACGCTGTCCCAACCAACCACATGTTGCTAAAGAGCACTGCAGGTAGGGTTAGGCTGATAAATCAGGCACACAAGCTTTATTATCACATGGCTTCTCTAGTATGAGAAACCCAAACTATAAATAAAGAGCAAAATAAAAGATAGATAATAGGAAAGAGGAAGAGAAATCTTTCTCAAATAGGAAAGGGATCAAGAGATAGAAGGGGGAGGAAGAAAGGGATGGAAAAAGGAATGCAGAAGTGTTATGTACGTGCACCAGCTCCCCACAAGGAAAGTAAACATTATGTACAGCAGACATGTGCTAATACAGATAAAGAGACAGAGAGAGAGAGGGAGAATATTTCATTCAAGAACATTCAAATATTCATAGAACATTTCATTACTAATTTTTATATTGAATAGATGTTGAAGTAATAGCAGTTTAGATAGTGTTCGATAAAAAAAATTTGTAAATGATGTCATTTTTGTACTTTAAAAATATGGCAACAGATCACAAGTTACTTTTTAATGCACTGTAATTACTTACTGGTAATAATAGGGCTGATGGCAGTTTACTAGATCACTGGTTATAATTTGGGACAAAAACTGCTACATTGACCTTCATCTCACCCAGTGTGTTCGAGGCTGGTATGATCAGAGGCTCAGGAATGCAATTTTCTCAATTGTAAATTCTTACCCATTGCCTCCCTTCATGAATGTGGAAATGATCACCTGGGTTTTCCCATTTCAAGAAGGGCTTTGGGATGGACCTATATTGGCTGATAATTGAGGATGCGAACATTCTATTCATTAGTCTGATCAAGCTATTAATTAATTTTTAGACTATAAAACAAAATGTGAAACATTTTACATTCAATCCAGGTTTGTCTTGCACATTATAAATATATTTTTATTTTTTAGTAATACAGGGGAGGGGAGGGAGATAATAATGCCCTTGGCATAATTCGTGAAAGCATCTGTGACCTCCAATCAGTTTACTTCATTTCAAAACTGTTTCCAATCACAAGGAAAGATTTCTTTAAAATATACTTGTACATTTCACCTGTGGATGTCCATAACTTCACCCTCAGTATGTTCCCAAATCTGTGCTGGCATTGAAAGGACAAAACATTATACTGGCGGATTTTTCTATTAATTATTTTTTGAAGCATTATCTTCCCAACACAAAAGAACTTTTTTTCTCAGTATAATGAAAATTGAAATCCTATGTGTATTCAATAGTAAATAAACAAATTTTATTTTTTATTTCCACTTGAAGAGTTACATTTTTTATAAAAGTTTACAAATAACAGTTTGTATTTTGATTTTTCAGTATAAAAAAATTGCCTTGATGGCATATTATGATGTAATGCTTATTGCTTGTAAGATAGTTAATGTCAGTATTGAAACCTAATCTGTAGGGATTAGAGATATGAATGAAGCATGTATTTTGTTGCATTGTACATTGCAACTAATAAGCCAAGGAATCGACATATATTAGGTGCGTGTACTGTTTCTAAAAACCACAAACTAAGAATGAAAAATAGTTTAGTATTTGCTAATTTTACTACACTCTTTTGTTATATATATGTAGGGAAGTCAGAGGGATTATAAATTCATTTTGAGTAAAGTTTAAAACCTTATATTTTATGATAAAGGGCCTTTAACTTAAGATGGTCAAAGCACTGATATTATATATTTGCTGTAAAGAGAATTTCAAGAGTTTTATTTTTCTGATATTAAAAGTTACTTAATAAAGACTTGTTTCCATTAAAAAAAATGGCAACTAAGGCCAAGATTTAGCTCAGGGCACAAGTGCCTCCTTGGCAAGCACAAGGTAGTGAGTTTGATCCCTGGTACCAAAAAAAAAAAAAAAAATGGCAACTAGAAAACGTTCAATTCCATGTGAGGCCCTCATCAGATTCTATCAGATAGCACTGCCCTAGTGGCACAGTTTCCATCATGGTGTCCAGTCCAGCAAGCACCATCAGCATCACCCCAGAACCCGAAGGAAGTATAGATTCTCAGTTCCCCAACCAACTTACTCATTTAGAATCCAAGGATGGGCCCCAAGTGATCTGCATTCAAACAAGCCCTCCAAGAGTTTCTGTCCAGGTTAAAATGTGAGAACCCTGCAAGAACAGTGCTTATCAAACTTTAATGTGCATATTTATTGCCTGGGGCTCTTTTCAAATTCAGATTCTAATCTACTTAGTGGGAGGTGGAATTCATAGTTTTGCCATATTAACAAATTCCCACATGCTGGGAAGCTGGTGGTCCTGGGTCATTGCCTGGGACATAAAAACCTGAAACTTATTCTTTACGGAGCCCTCTAACCAATACCCAGTACAAACAAACCAACACACGTCCCAAACTCCAAAAGTTTCACACACACCAAGATTCAAGTTAGGCAGCTGGAAGGGAGAGGAATTAGCTTCCTCTGGCAGGAAGGATTTCATCAAAACCCTTTGAGTGATATAAATAAATTCTTCCATTTAATTGCTTGCATTATCAGACAACCTGCCATGTTCATCTAATAAGAAAGTGTGTGTTTGTGTTCCTATTTTCTCCAGTAGGTTAATGGTGATTCAATATATTTAGAGCTGGAAGCTACTTCTACAAGGCTGGAACATTTGAATGAAAAATGGGTGTTCCAGCTGTATCTCCCTTGGCAAAGAATTCCATTTAATCAGCCCTGTTGTTTATATCTAGTGAGTTTTAATCTGAGTTACAGGCTGATGATTTTAACTCAGGGAAGGCAAGGAGATCAAGGAAAGGATTTTGAGCTATGCTAAATTCGTTTTTAGTTTACCCATCATGACAAGAAGCATACAACTAGAGATCAAGATTCTGTTTGGTTCCGCAGAAACGCATTCAAGAAACTGCCTCTCCAGCCACAGTGGCAAACTCCTATAATCCCAGCACTATGGAAAGCTGAGGCAGGAGGATCGAAATTTCAAGCCCAGCCTGGCAATTTAGCAATTTAGCAAGACTCTCCAAAATGTAAAAGAAATTCTTATAATCTAACTGAAAAGATAGTGACCAATAATTGTAGTTTTTAATTATGCCATGTTTTAAGCAAACCAGAGCACAGAAATGGAAAGTTTGATAACATCTTTACAAAAATTTCTTTGAAATAAAACTATAGAAAGTTTCATCTTCTACCCAAAATCTTTTTCATTATTATAAGTGCAAAAAGAAATAAAAAGATAAGTTGGGTATTTACAGTAAATATAATTTAATACCTTTCTGGGTCAATTTTGATTTTAAAAAAACCTTTAATATACAGTACATAATTTGTGTTATAAGAATGTGCTATAAAACAGATTTTGGTGTACACACACACACTTCATGAGTGGATGGAAAGGTTGCTTGTGTTTTCAACATTCACTCATTAGTTAATTGCATGAAATATATTCAATTTATAAAATCCTTAGTCCAAAAAAGCCCTTCCCTTTTGTGCCTAGACCTCATTGCACATGAAACCAGAATGATAAAATTAAAAGTTTGGCTATCTGTTACAACCAATTCTGATGTTGATATAAATATAAAACATCATTTATTTATTGTTTAGACACAGTGAAAACAAGTTCTATAAACCATTGGCTTAACAACAATACAGAAAAGATGAAATTCACATGTTTAATGAGCTTGAGAACAAGCTATTTGTGTGTTTTGCATGGCTTCAAATGTATGTGTGCTCATAGCAGGGCAGGTTTGGGTATCAGTTGATTTGCCAAATAAGTGCCTTGCAGAAATCAGCTGAAGAAAAGTAGGTATTCTAGAGAGTCTGGACATTTAATGGGCCATTCCTTGAGTATGACACGCAAGCTTCTCTGGTCACATAGAATGGTAGCAAAACTCTTATGCAGACTTGGTTTTGAGTCACAGCTGTTCCAATTACCAGCATGTTGACTTTACACAAATCACTTAACCTGCCAGAGCCTCAGTTCCTTCAACTCAGATGGACCATGAGTAAAGAGCAACGCCTTTCTCGGTATTTTTGGATAAAACACTTTCTTCCTTGGACTCAGTTCCTTTTAAAAACAGAATGAGGAGCCAGGGGTTTAGCTCAGTGGTACAAGCACCTGCTTGGCAAGCACGAGGTCCTGAATGAGATCCCCAGAACCAAGAAAGAAAGAAAGAAAGAAAGAAAGAAAGAAAGAAAGAAAGAAAGAAAGAAAGAAAGAAAGAAAGAAAGAAAGAAAGAAAGACAACATCCATTTTTCAGTACTGCCGGGTGCACTGGCGCTGGAAGAACGCTTCCCTCCACTCTGTACCAGGTGTTTTAGGACCTCCAACACTGCTTCCTCCCAGAACCGGTCCTGACACCCCAGCCCCTCCCCATCTGTATGAGACCTGTCACATTGGACGCTTTTTCTGCTGAAATGACTGCTCCTCCTATAGGCTGATGTTTCTCAAATCTTAAGGTAACTCAGATTCAGCAGATTTGGGGTGGGACAAGAGAATTCACATTTGTAGGAAGGGAGAGTGATGCTCCTCATCCAAGGTCAGACTTGGAGAATATCTGCTTTAGCTTCCCAGTTCCTTGAGAAAAATAATCTCGATTTATTTTATTTAATATCTCTAGCACTTAACACAACACCTACTGAGTAGTCAAACAACAAGTACGGAGTAAACAAATGGATAGAGGAGTGAATGTCTTGCCATTTCATTTGGTGGTGGAATGACAAATTGGTCTCAAAGCACAGGAAGAATACACAATACTCCATTCATATTAAGTTCCCTCAAAAAACAAGCAGAGGGATGTGCTGGGCTCTGGCCTCCAGCACATCAGCTGTCTGATAAATTGAAAATGCTGTTTGAAAATGGCCTTTTTTGTTTGTTTTGTTTTTTCCCCAATGCTGGGCACTGAATGCAGGGTCTCATGCATGCTAAATAAATGCTCTATCATTGAGCTACATCCTCAGCACACACATTTTACTTTTAATGCATGAAACTATCCTCTAAAATCAGAGACTTGGTTTAGTTGGGGATAAAAATTGTAAACCTTCTCATCTGTTAAGAATTTCTTTTCTGGGGCTGGGGATTTAGTTCAGTGGCTTAAGCGCCTGCCTGACAAGCACAAGGTCGTGAGTTTGATCCCCAGTACCAAAAAAAAAAAAAAAAGACTTTCTTTTCTAATAGTGGAATAAGTAAAACAAGCCAAGAAATACATTTTTAGGACCATTAAAGCAATTTCAAAACTATAACATTAAGTCTGGTTCCCCAAGATTGATACCTTACATCCAGGTGGCTAAATTTCTGGGATCACCTAAGAGTCCTTTTAAAATTTAAGTACCTAGGGCTTACCTGTAGAGTCTCGAGTTAGCAGGTATGTGATTGGTACCCCTGGAAAGCAGCATTGTTAACATATTTCTTGCAAGGTCTACGTGATGGGTGCAGTTAGGATTGAGAGCCAGTGTTTTCTCATGAAACTATTTTTGACCTGATATTTTTCACCTGGAACAGGTTGGGTCATGGTACAAAATGCCAGGTTCTCAACCTGGAATGTTGCTTTGTTGCCCTTTGGTTTCCTGGAGGGAATAGATGTGGGAGGCATTTCTACCAAAGATCATGTTTTGCGTCATGGCGCTATGGGGCATGAGCCACTCCAACAATAACAATAGGGCCATTAGTCAAAAGACCAGGGAAAAAAGGGAAACCTGTCACAGGATGACGCCAATTACCCAATTATTCTGAACTCAAAAACTGAACCTTTAGCACTTGTCATATAGCAACAGGACTATGGTATGATCTGGAGAAGTAATTAGCATAATTCTAGCATTAGAATGTATGCTGGCACAATGTTCAGAAAAAGTAAAAACAGGCTCTGGAATGTATGAGGAGAGGGCAGAACTAAGTATGGTCTTGCCTTTGAGCAAGTGGGTGTCAAAAACTAACCATTGAAACATTTTTCCTGTTTATATGCATGCTGTGATGGAAAAAATCGGTGTGTTGGATATCATGTTTGGAATATGACTTCCTTTGTGCTGAGATTATTTAAAGTGAATTATAGTTTTAATTCAGAGGCTGAAATTTCCTATCCCTTTTAAAGCAAAATATCTTGAAGTCATATTGTTTTCTACCTCTCTGTATCCTCTGGCTTTCAAATTAAGTCCCCAGAATACAATGTCCAAAGCCATGTACCACAGTACTCTATTTTGGCCTCTGCACAAGCATGGAGGAGAGGCCAGTCAGCCTATGCGAGTGAGACGCGAGGTCTGAGTCGTAAAACGTTTAATCCAAGCACTAATTTTTATAATCATATAAAAATAGAGATGTTTTGCCAAATGAGCAGTAGACAGAGGTAGAAAACGATATAGGCTTCCAGAATGCACTTTAGAGACTTTATAGCTAAAAAATGATTTCACTAAAAAATAGCGTTGCAAAGTGCCATTCATTGTCAGCACTGCACCAGCACATACGAGTCACCAGATGCGTGTCTGATGACATTAGTCTTCTCAATAACTGCCCGTGTCTTTCATTAAACAACTACCATCAAAGAGATTGTTTCTTACAAAAGAATGATTTGAGGAATGAAAAGCTGCAAATGTGCAAACTAAAGTTCACTGCATTTTTAGTAAGAATTTCAAGCACAATAAAGATTTTATATTCAAATATATCATGAAGAAATAGATGCTGATGCTACATTAAAAGGTTACTACACAAGGCTCATTTGCCTTTTTCTTTTTTTTTACTTCCCTCAAATACAAAGTGAGAACCCACCACCATGACCCTCAAAAAGGACCAGGTCTGCATGTACAAAGCTGCCAGAATGAAACCCATTAATCGGTATAACCAATAAAAAAAAGAGTGAGAAGAAAACATGAGGGGACCCGGTCTGAGACCTGTGCACTAGTCCTGATTTTTTATTTTTTTTTTTTAATGTTTGGTACTGGGGAGCAAACTCATGACCTCGTGCTTGCCAGGCAGGCGCTTGTACCGCTGAACTAAATCCCCGGCCCTAGGCCTGATATTTATTTATGTCAGTGAAATCTTTGCTCTTGGTCTCCTGCACACCACTGTTTGTGATAGGAGCCTGCATTGAAAGAGCTCAGGTTAGAGGCACTGCAGAAGCCCCACACGTCTCCCCACTCACTTCTCTCAAACTGGCCTAACACAACCTCATGTCAGCTCCTCATGTGGGAGATGAAATAGTTACAAGCAGGGAAAACCTTCACAAGAGGATAGGAATAAACACAGCCGTCCTGGCTCAGTGTGGTGGCGCAAACCTGTAGTCCCAGCACTCAGAAAGCTGAGGCAGAAAAATCTCTGTGAAATCGAGGCCAATCTGGGCTACACAATGAGTGCAAGGCTCAGCCTGAACTACACAGCAAGACCTTGTCTCAAAAAACCAAAAAAGAAAAAGAAATCATTTCTCCATGCAGAATCCCGTAGCTACTTAAATTCATTGAATCTGATAAAATTAAAAACAGTTCTAGCCACATTTCAAGAGCTCCACAGCCATCTGTAATTTTGGCTCCCCCGTTGCAGTGGATTAACTAATGGTCAATTTGTAACACCCAGCTGAACTGAGTCAGCGTGGTTCAGGGTGTGGAAGGCCACCTGAGGACCGTTGCCAACAGTATAAGAGGAAAAGTGCAAGGCGCGCTGGCACTGCTGATTCTCCTGGAGAAGTCTGTCATGCTGGCCTTCCTGATATAAACTGGATCGGTCTCTGGGGTCCTCGCTGTCACTCAGGACGGCTGCGGTTCCCTTTGGGAGAGCTCTCCTCTTTACCTTAAGCATCACCTTCTGGCTCCAGTGCAGCACCCTCAGTCTGCTGGCGCAGATCCTTCATCCCACCAGCACAAACTCCTCAGCTTCCTCCTGAGTCGTTCAGACTCTTCAAACTTCGATCACAGACCCACTGGCCTCTTGACATGGACTTGCATGGACAATGCAGTGAGCTCCAGGCCTTGGATTGAATCCTTCCACCTCCACTGTGTAGACGCCCTCTACACGGCTCCTTATCCAACGCTGTAGCTGACCATCGTAAGCCAATCTTGTAATTTCTCATGCATTTGTATCTTGTGTTATGTCTGTTTCTCTAGTAAAACCCTAACTGATATACTCATGTAAGGCACTGGACTCCAGGGAGAATTGCTAAGGAGGGGAATGAGGGTCTCATATACTTGACATATCAGCCAAGAGGCAGAGAAGGAAGAGATAGGGCAGTTCCCTTTCCTTTTAGAGAGCTTTTTTCACTCCCCAAGTCAACCCCCATTGAATTCCATTCTTTCTCTTCCTCAAATCTATCCTCTTTCCTGAGTATGGAGCTGTAAAGCTTTTGAAGGCTGGTTTGATGAATGCATCTTATGTTCAAAGTGTGGAGGTTGGGGTCCTGCATATAGCTCAGCAGCACAAGAGCCTACCTGTCAAGCATGAGGTCGTGAGTTGGATCTCCAGTACCAATTGTGGGGACCTGTCTGCACCTTCACTGCTGGCTCACTCGGCAAGCCAGCTCCTGAGGTAACATCCTGTGGAAGTTGCTTTTGCGTCCCCTCAGTGACCAGTATAATCTTTTCAATTAAAATTATTGCTGTCACACAATCATCATACTGGTTGGTATTTGGAATGTATATTCATGCAGCCTCAAGTAATAACCTGGGGAAATTAATTTCAAAGCTTTCAAGTAGTTTTAATACTGGACTTGCTACTACTTCTAAATATAAATCTGGTTAGCAACTAACCCTACATACAGGAAAATACAGTGAGCGTCAACAGTAAGGAAGGCATTTTCTCCTTCATGCCTGAAAAGCACAACAGGCAGAGCTGACAGGATGGGTTGAGGCAGAACTGGTAACATTCCCTGGTCCTCCACTGTTCTCCACTTCAGGACATGCAGTGGTTACAATTCTCCTGTCCCCTTGAACACAGACACAGCCACAAGATTACTTCTGACCAATGAAAGAGAGCAGACCCGAAGTACATAGCTTCCAAGCTGAGCATTCGCTGGCAGCTCTTGAGTCCTCTCCTCCCCTGTCATATGAGCCCTGAAGAACCACTGTGGTGGTGGGTTACTTAAGAGGCCACTCCTTCAGCTCTCTAAAAGATGGAGCGAAATTCCCACCCATCTCCACACCAACCTACTTTCTACCTGGAAGGTCGGCATGAAATAGATCTTTCTTTAAACCATTGACACTGGGAGTTATTTTTAACACAAGCATAACTAGTCTATTCTGACTAGTACATGACTGATAGTCTTTTTCCACTAGCCTAAGGAACTCTTACTGTTATTTTGAGATATGAAATGAGATTTTTTTCCCCTCGTGTTTGTCACTTACACATCCTTTGCCACACTATTAGTTACTTCTTTGTTGAACTTTTCCTGAGAATGGGCCACCCATAAAATTCCAGTATGATGTGCTATGGATTTAACCATACCGTAGTCCCCTGCACCTGGAGCTATCCTTTCAGTACCATTTGAAGTGTTACCCTTGCCCTCTGGACCCATCACTGTTCTCTGTCCTGTGCACCTAGCTGAGCTCTACATGAAACCATCCCTGACACTCATCCCATCCTGAGTGTACTTGTACTGTAGCACAACATGGTGCACTGTTGATTACACACATACAGAAAAGTGAACTTCTGGGAAGGGGGAGTCCTGTACTGCCCACATCTCTTCTCCCAATGTGTAAGTACACAAACCAAGAGCTGGTAACTACTAACAATTACATGGAGGATGACTAGATAGATGTATTTACAGATTTGCTTATAGTGTTGTCTAGAGTCACAAAGAATTGTCTTTAAAACTAACTTCATATTACCAATGCCATATTTTAAATCCCCTAGGATGGCCACCAATTAGTGTATTAAAGTAAGAGGGGGAGGGGGAGGGGAGAAGGGAGGGGGACAGATCAGTCTTCTTGAAGGCTGTAGAGAAAAAGAAGCTTTGCAAACCGAAGCTGCTAGAGGCTATGCCCCGTCTACCCCCTTCCCACTTCAACTAATTAAGCAGCAAAATATCTAGTAACCAAGAAGAAAATTAAGCAATTAAATGTTGTAATTTTGCCCTTTTTAATTTTGAGAATTCATACCAAAAAATGCTCTAGTGTTGACCCAAGGGTTAGAAAACACTTTAAAACTTGCTCATATAAATTAAATCATGGTTCAGTAGCACTAATTCTAAATGCAGCAGAAGGTCATTGGAAGGTTTGAGCAGGGATTGACATAATCAAATCTCCATTTTTTTTTAAAAGGCCTTTTCTGGTTACCATGCAGCAAATAAAATGCAGGAGGCAAAGCTGAAAGTGGAGAAGCCATCAGGAGGCTACTGCAGTGGTCCAGGCATAGCACCACGGTAAGATGGACTTGGGTGATGGCTGGGTGGATCAACAAAGCTGCGTGGGTTCGAAAGATATTTTGGAACTAGGATTAACAGGACTTGCTGACCGACTAGATTAAAGTTCTCGCTAGAATTTTTGAAAAGAACCTTTTATTGTAATGGAAAGACTGCAAAAATAGAATCTTTGCACATATGTGAGGTGCTATGGCACAGCAATAAGACGGAAAAGGCAAGTAAAACAACCGCCAGATGGAACTGCGGAAAAGCCAAGGGCCAGGCAAGATCAGACATCTGGGTTTACATTCAAGAGGGATCTAACAGGCTGGAGCAGAGTCTCTGCAACCTCCTCACGTGCCCAGTCCTTCATTAATTGGCTGTTTTTCAGAGAATAAAGACAGGTTCGAGCATGAGACAAGAAAAAAACATGGTATTGCAGTAGATGGAGCTTGGGTACCAGCAATGAAACAACGGCTCAGCTCCTAGAACCCAGAATCAAAGGCAGGATAAGAAGAGCCTCCTGCCTGAGATGAATTCCCAACCCCCAGCACAGTCCTTGCCTGTGCTAGATACCCAAATATTTTAAATTGCTTTATACAGTTAATGAATACTTATACAATGCTTACTATGTGCCAAATGTCATTCTAAGTGCTTTAATTGTATTAATTTATTTAATCTTCACAGCAATCCTATGAAGTAAGACCATTGTTGTCCCCCCATCTTTTAAACTAAGGTGTGATGGACACATAGGATGCCTTAAATGTCCTGCTACCACAATTAAGATGGTGATCATGAACCTTTTGGCATATGTCCTCTATTGGATTTGGGGAAGAAATATGTCTGGAATATCAACCTGGTAGGGGAGGAGGGTCCTAAAACATTCCTATACTTCATCCAGTACTGACACGTGACTTCCCAGAAGGGCTATGCCAGCCTCAATTCCCACCAAGTGTTGTATATGGGATTCACATCACTCCCATCCTCACCAGTACTTGTCATATATCTGTTTTCATTTTTTCCATTTACATAAATGTGAAATACTTTGCTTTCATATACTATTCTCCTATTACAGGTAAGTTTCAGCATCTGTTTATACAATATACTTTTACTAGACTTTCTACACATCCCTGAGAAAATAACCTATTCATGGGCTGGGGGTTTAGCTCAGCAGTGTAAGTGCCTGCTTGGCAAACGCGAGGTCATGAGTTTGATCCCTGGTACCAAAAAAAAAAAAAGAAAGAAAGAAAAGAAAAGAACCTATTCATATCTGTTGACCATTTCTCTGTTGGATTTCTTATCCTGTTGATTTTCAGAAAACCATTAGATACTGTTTAAATTAATTTTTGGTGCTTTCAAAAATTGCAAATATCTTTCCCAAGTCTGTCCTCTGTCAGTGAATCTTATCTATGACCTTTCTACACTTTCCATGGTAAATAATAGGGACTGTTGGTAAAATGACATTCTCCTTCCTCCAAAATAAACTGGAAAAATGTGAAGGCCTTCAGGTCTCATAATTGCAAAACCATACCTTCACCAAACCATGAGACACAAAGACTAAGGAAAGAACCTGAGAAATAAATTGGAAGTCCCACTTCCCAGACCACTAAACTGGTGATTAAGGAATGCTTTTGGTGTATTCTATTAATAAGCTGAGGCCATTTTTTTATTTACCCCAGTTTGTTCTCACAAAGAATCTGAGGAAGCGTATAAGAAAACAAGCAATAAAATTGAAAAATGTAAATTTAAAAAATCAGGAACAAGGGACACATAGCAGAATAGAAGGTCAAGATCAGGAAGAAACTAAAAATTCAGATATGTAGGCCACAGGGTCCTACAAAGTTCTTAATGTTGAGCCAAAAATTTATCTCTGAGCTTCTTGGCAACCAGAGAGAAAAGGGAAAAGGGAATACAATCAAGCACATTCAACAATATTCTCTTTGTTGATAAGAAAACATACAAGTTCCTCACGGGAAGATAAGCTTTTCCTGGCCCTGAGTTCCAAAAGAGTGTCTCAGGTAAGTTTTATGTGGGCATGGTTTCCTCAACAATATCTCCATGGGAGAAGCAATGGAGTGCCTTTTAACATCTCTCCATGAAGGTAATGGCCACCAAACTGTGATCAGTTAACACATAAAAAGCAACCCAGTTTCCTGCCTACCATCTAAGTAGGAGAAGGAAAAAAAATCAAGCAGAGAAAGAAGCAAGTCTATCCAGGTACGCACACTTCTACAGTCTGGAGTACAAGAATCAAAAGCACTAGGAAAAATTAATGGCATGTTAGTGGAGATAACACTAGCTGCTACAACAAAAAATAAAACAAAACAAAAAACCCTGCAAATCTCAATGGCTTAACACAAACAAAATTTATGTCTTACTTATATAAAACCAAAATGAGAACCAGCCTTCCTCCATCTTAAGACCCTGACATATTTTACACATGGCAAAAGAATATGGAGGATCACGCAAGCACATAGCCAATACCATCTTATTTCTGCTCCTGTTACACTGCCTACCACTTGGAAACATGCCCAGTCCTAACTGTGAGAGAAACTATGAATATATACTGCTCCACCACAAATTACTGGTTGTGTCTCTCAAACATTTCTTCATAACTTCAATTCTCTAAACCGGGCCCAGCAACCTAGAGTATATAGGTGAAAACTACTCTACCACCTGCCTTCATATGGCTCATAAGGTAAGAAAGCTTTTTCCACTTTTTAACAGCTAGAAAGATTGAAAAGAATAGTATGTCATGACACACAAAAACTGTATAAAACTCAAATCAATTTCAGTCTCCATAAATAAAGTTTTATTGAAACACAGCCAGGTTCATTTATTTATATATTACCTATGGTCACTTTGTACCATATAATAGCTGAATTGAATTGCTGCAACAGAGACCAAATGACTGGCAAAGTAAAAAATATTTACTTTCTGGCCCTTTACAGATATGATTTGCCAACACCTGTTTTAAGCTGATAAGTTTATGAGAGCTGAGCAACAGGTATTTCTAGCCAGTGGCCTGAAACACAAATATGCCTGATTGGTGATTAAATGAGCTGATGGTAAAACTGATACTTCCTGGGAACACTGAGAAATCTGAACAAGGTCCTGGCCATTACTCTGTATGCAAAATTGGATCAAGGGGGAACTTACAGGTAAAGCTAGAATTTTTCTTCAGAAGCACTTTTGAATCTACAGTAGCTCAAAAGCAAGTGACAAATAAGTCATTTTTACATGAACAAGTGAAGAAACGTTGCTTTAAATTTTAAAGTGCTTTCCAAATTTTGCAAATAAGGATTTCTTTCATGGAATTATTAGTTATTGCAAGAGCCTGGCTTGTTTTTCATAAATAACATTCTGTTATAGAAATTGTACTATACTCTGGGAGTTGTTTCTACTTTAATTCAAATAGTGAAAAGGTAAAAGATAATGTTAAGAATCGTATACCAAGAAACCAAATATCAAGGTGTTTACTTATAGGTATCATAGTTTCCTGATGATTATGTTTCATATCTTTGTTTCTCCACAACCTAAGAATTTGATCAAAAACAAAAGTAACTCCCTTCGATCGGAATGCCTTATCGACCTCAAATATTGACTGCTAAGATTTCTTTCTATTGAAGTTTGAAAAGATAAATAGGCTCCCAGTGAATATGTGCTGCTAGTCCCTTATACAGAAACAATTTAAAAAGGAAAAAAATGTTTCAACATGTTAAAATAAGTTTGAAAAATTCAGCATTAACGTCAATAACCTTTCCCCACCCGCCCCTCATCCTGGAGAATCCCATGGCATAAGCTTCAGGATGAAGTTTGTCTTTTAACCACTGTAGCTGTAGTCATCCTGAGCAAACAAAATTCCCAGCCCTGGGCAGCCAGACTACCTGAGACTAGAATTGCCCAAAATTGGGGGATGACCACAAAGGTCATTGTTCCGGGACCCACACCAAGCTCTGTTTTTTTAAAGAGGAAACAACACAGATTGGGTAGGGAACCTGCCCACGCCACACAGCCAGGGAACAGCAGCACTGACGCTGGCCCCAGCCAGCCCAGTTCCCGTCCTACTTTCTTCCCCTCCACCACAATGCATCCTCCTGCTCACTGGCTCTCCGGAGCTGGCACTAACTCAAGCACAGTTAATGTACCTCTTTCTGAGGTAGATAAATTCAGCTCCAACACCACTTACAGCATGAATCGCTTCCCAGTGAGGCCTATAAAGCAGAGGCCCTGTCAGCTCTGCGGGGCCACAAACATCCCCCCATGCCTTTTTTGCAAGAGCTGAGTTTAGCACAGTTCTTTGGCCAAAGGCCCAGATGTCTTTCACCTTTCTCATCGTACTATGCTGGTTAACCATGGCTCTTTTCTTTGTGGGATCTGTTTGTGCATCATTCTCTTGTAACGCACTGAGACACAGCACCCCAAAACTACCCAATTCCTCCACTCCCGGAGAGCACGATTCCCAGTTGTACTCTCACTTTTCCCTTCTGCGCTGGGGACTTGAACCCACGACCGTCACACTGAGTTACATACACAGTCTTTTTTTTTTTTTTTTTTTTAAGACAAAGTCTCATTAAGTTGCTAAGTTGCTGGGCTTGAACTTTTGATCCTCTTGTCTCAGCCTCCAGTTACAGGCATGCACCAAGGTCAGTTACACCACTTTTATCTTACTATTCCAAGTTGCTGTGTGAACATCCAGGATGTGTCTGTTCACTTATTTCTGCTAATAAATGATTTTAAAGTAAATAAAACAATGATGAAATTGTGTCAATTTCTTAATTTTTTTTTAAATTCTAAGACATCATAATGAGGGCCACTTCCTCTTGGAAAGTTATTTGAGGAAAAACTAATCAACTCAACTTAATTAATATTATTCAGTGTTACTTGACAAAACTAAAGAGTAATCTCTGATTTCCCTCAACTTTTGAATAGGACCAGATCTCAATTAACAGCATTGATTTCCTTAAAATAAAAATAACGATCCCTCTTTACACTCCAGGTCCCAATTGCAAAATTCTATCTCTCTAATTAACAATGATTTATTTTATGCAAAAAGGATAGCAACTCTTTCTGTTCTTGTCCGTTCCCAAAATGTACAATCTTATCCCAGTGCTGCCTTTATGCCAAATCAAAGATTTTTTTTTATTTTAAAGAGGATAAAACCAAGGAAAATAAAACAATAAAACCAATAAAAAAAACCCTGTATAAGTAATACAGGACTTCAAATCCTTACAAAATCAGCAATAGTTACCATAATGCCTCTTGTTGTCCTCAAAATAGCTGCAGATACCTTCAGACATAGTAAAAATCAAACAGAACAGAATAGCACATAAACAACAGAAACAAAACAATGCAATAAAGGACTTCAAAATAAGCTAATAGTAAATCCAAAGTGGCTACCGTAATATGTCTTGCTATCTTTTAAAATAGCTGCTCATGCCATCAGATAATGAAACAAAAGAGAATAAAGCCCAACCCAAGAAAACAATGAAAATGATATGGTTTCCAGTCTGGGACCACCTCCTGGTGAGGCCCGGTTCTCTCCCCCTGCAGTCCGAAAATTGCACTGACTCACATAGAGAGGCTTGGGTGTGGCTGTCCCCACTCTGGCAGCACCCAAGGTTCTTAAATCTAGTAGACAACCTCAAAAGGGGCAAACGCTATAATCCTGACTTCCAAAGTGCTTACCCAGTAGTGAATGCAATTTTCTTTCAAGATGTTTGACTATGATGAAAGAAAAGGGACAGCTATCTTGCCCAAATTTGGCAGTATAAGAATATATTTAAAATTGTCCTTAGCCAATGACCAATGAAGTATGAGTGAAGGTACTTATTGTAATGTTATTTATAATATGAAAGATTTGGGGTATATAAAAATTTAAATGTTAAAAAAGAATAAAGTAAATTATGGCATGTCCCATAGTGGAATACTATATAACTATTAACATTAATTAGTAGTCATAAATTTATTATCATGTAAAGATAGTTATATTAATATGAAAATAGATAATAATTTTATGAGCCCAGTTTGGTAAAAAAAAAACTATGGCAAAAATCATATTTCAAATGTATAGGAATACATAGAAAAGTTGAAAGGACGTACATCAAAATATGTTCATTTCTAGATAAAATTATGGGGAATTGTTTATATTTTTTAAATGTCTTATATTAACATTACAACTGTTATTTGTTTAAGAAGTATTCAGTCCATCAGAAAGTTTCATTCAAAATGGTCAATAGTAAGCTCTCTTCAATTGTGTGGTACATTGCAGCAGCAAAACTCATAACGTGGTAATGCTACGTAAGTGAGAAATAGCTTTATTTTCTTTCCCTCCCTGGGTCAACTTAGTTATAAACTAAAATCAAAGCAGAACTTGAATCAAAACATAAAGGTCAAAGATTTCGATTTCTGTTACTAAAGTTCATTTGCTCACACATTGAAAAATATCACTATGCAGCTAGAATTTTAAAACCCTGAAGATATATCTCACACAGGTCCTGCTTTCAGAGACTACAGTTACTAGACAGTGAAGTACTGAAATTAAAGAGAGAGAGAGAGAGAGAGAGAGAGAGAGAGAGAGAGAGAGAGAGAGAGAGAGAAACACTCAAGAAAAGTGTGTGTGAAGGACAGGAGGGGAGGTTTTCTACTCAGGGAATTAGAAAAGAATTACTGAACAATGAAAGGATGCAGCTGGGACTTAATATCAAAAAGGTAAATTCTTAAGGTCAAAAGATTGCATTGCCTTAGGAAATGAACTCTAGATATTATAAAGTGAATGAAGCAAGGTACAAAAGAGTACATGGACACATTCTACACACACATGCACACACATCCACCGACGTGCATGGGTTTGTCAATATGATAGCAAGGTTACTCTCTGGGTAAGGGAATTACAGATGGTTATCACTTTGTTATTTATCATATTTAATTTTACTATAATGAACCTGAATGGTATATTATATATGGATAAATAGGGGAAACTTATTCATGGTGACCAAATAAAAGCTTGTGTCATGCTGTGATCAATGCTGGACCATGAAGGAGCCAGTGCTAACATGTGGCACATTATGATCAGGAATAAAACTTGCCTACTTCTTATCTGACAGCCCAGCTCTGAATTTTCATCTGGCAACACTGAATGAGTGGCACAAAACGATTTGTCTCAATTACTTTTGAATGATACAGTGAACTGAGTAGATGCCTGCAATTAAAAATAAGTGACCTAAGTAACCAGAATCCTTGAGAGAGTTTCCAGTCACACAGCATTAATATCCAATATAGTTTTGCGAGCAACTTGCCCTGTGTTGGTAACACGCAGACATCTTTCTCACGTAGAAAAGCCTGGTGTGTCTTGATGAAACCTAGCTTGGCTATAGGAGGGGTTTTGATTCTGTCCTACAGAATTTACTGGAAAAAATATGACCAAGAGTAAACAACTCTTCATTAACAAACTGCAACAAGGCTGGGAGCTCTAACTAAAACCAAGAAGGTCACAGGGGTGTTTTGTGATGGCAAACTGAGCAACAGAGAGGCCCGAAATGTGTTCTGAAAGTGAAATAACAACCCAAGATTAAGATGATATTATGTGAACAGCAGGAGATGAAATGCAGATTTAAACTTAGTATGAAATAATCTTCATGTGTGCCTGGATTGGAGGAGACAGAGGATTAGAAATTATTTGGCTATAAATCTGACTACCTACAAGTACTACAGAACCAGTTTACCGTTCTGGTGAAGGATTCAGAATTGAGATGATGCTGTCAAAGTGGATGTTGAACACACCACTATTCGCATCTATCGCGTGGCTTTGCCATTGCTTGGCAGCAAGTCATTGTCCCTCAAGTTTTGTTGTTTGTATTTGAGACAAGGTCTTGCTACATAGTTCAGCCTGGCCTTGAATTCACTATGTAGTCCAGGCTGGCCTCCAGCTCACAGTGACCCTCCTGCTTCAACCTTCCAAGTACTGGGATTACAGATGTGCAACGCCACACCTGGCACACTCTTTCAAGTTTTTTACTCTTACTGTATTCCAGCACCTCACAGACTCTTGGCAGTGGCAAGAGTTTTCAAAGCATTTTGAAGAAGGAATCAGATAACCTCTCACCTTTCTTGGGTACCCACAAAAGCACTAAATTCCCTAAGAACTCTTTATTTAAAGACAGATATGAATAATTTGCAGAACATTCAGGGAAAACCTACAACAGCTAAGAAGTTGATAAATGAGAATTCAATGTTTCAGTTTACAGAAGAGAGAGCTAGGGCTAAAGTAGTTCCAAGGTTTTTCTGAAGTGATCTAACACACAATGTCCCTACTAGAAATGTCCAAAAATTTCTGAATTAGAAACCCAGACTAGGGAAAGGGAGCATTCAATTTGGTAATGGATGACAACAGCAAAAACAAACAATGAAATCTCAGCTGAAATAACTTTTACTGAAGGATTTTGCACAAGAGCTAAATTCTGAGCTCCAGTGATGAAGTCTCATGTACAAGCCTCCAGGCGTTAATAGGCAGCCTCTGCAGCAAACCCCTTCCAGACCCAGGCACCACAATCTTATAATAAATACAAGTAACTAGCCATGAGAAGTACAACTGAATTGAAATATGAAGCTCAATTTTATTTTCCTAATACTTATGTTCAAGGCATCATAGAAATCTTCATCAATAGAATATAAAATATACTATAAATACATAGGAAATGGGTTTTTGGTAAATCTCATGCTTATTTTTCCTGTATATTTGCATAGCTTTCCATTTTCAAAAAAAAGTTAGCTGGCTATTTCTTAATTCAGTATGTTCTAAATAAAACCTAATATTAAGTCCGATATAATTCCATTCCGAAATGTATGTAGTAGACACATGCACATACACAGTAAATATGGTAGGAGTCAGAAAGGGTAAGAAACCCACACAACTCTTAGTTCTTCTTATCCATCAAATATTATATTGTTCTTTTCTTTGACCATTGTTCGTATTTGGAATATATAACTATGCTAATAAAGTTGTCACCTTAAAGAGTCTTTAGTTTCTCTTCTTTTCCAAAGAAGGACTGAAAGAGTCCCCAAACCTATTGATTTAGCACCAAATTTAAATAAACCCAGAAGGCCTCTCACTTCTCACACTGAGTAGAACAAGGTCAGACTGGGCATCTTCCCAATGTAAAGGCTTAATTGGACTAATTCTTTCATGATAATAATGTATATTTAAGATAGCCACTAAAAATTGTCAATGGTAATTTAGTAGATCAATTCCATTAAATGCTTTGAACTTTTCACCACTTGCTAATCTCATCTATTACTGCAGCTGTTTTTGTTAAAAATCTGAAGCTATAACTTAATATCAAATTACAACAATTCCAGCCAGACCTAAAAAATACTTTCTTATATGTGAAACAGAACCTGAAAGGATCTTAAATTGTGTTGAATTGTAAGACTCCGGCCATAAAATTTCCTGCAACCAAAATAAGAGAGATCTTATCACTCTATTGGCAATTGACATTACAATAAGAAGTTTGCCGGAGTTTTGATTTTATTATATATCTCAGATAATACATTAAAAAAATACATATTTTATTATGTCTGAAATAAAGCTTTACCACTTTTCTTATTGATCATAGACCAACCTTTATGCACCTAAATGGTTCAGGTTTTAATATCAAACACAATGCTAATTCTAGGAAGTAGTTCAACCCAGATTAATAAAGACGTCAAAATTCTGTTCAACCTTTAGGTGAACAAAGCAAGCAATGTAACTCATTAACATAAAAATAATATATTCATTAGGTAACTAATGAAGAATTTCGGGAGACTCCAAACCACTGTCAAATATCCATGCCTTATTTGTTTGAAAGTCCATGTCTAAGGCTATTTTTATTCCCTGTGATTTAGCACCAGTATCCTCTGGGTGATAGTGGAGGAAACAGATGCTGGGAATCTCTCCGGGCCCAGTTCCTGAGAGCAGAGCTGTGAGTCACAGTCGCACCAGCTCGGCTTTGTACTCGCACAGGCAAAGGGTGGTGGAGTAGCGCGCAGATGACTGTCTGATTTCCACGCTCCTCTCCCAGTTTCCTCAAAGTTTCCACTTACGCATTTGCCTCCCTTACCAACCGCGTTTGAAGTTCCTATTCCAAAATCCTGGAACGGCATGTTCCCAGGATACATTTAAGTTAAAAAAAAAAAAAAAAAAGAAAGAAAGAAAATCATACAGTGGGGATTTTCCAACCGAAATAAAAAGTAAATTAAAAAAAAAAGTGGGAAGGAGGCATTCTTTTTAAGAGTTGTCCCTTGTCTATCCAAGGACATGTACTGCTCTGATACCTGCAGAAGGAAAATGCAGACATAAAGAAATGGCTAAGTGTTCTCCTTAAACCCTAAATGCATTTCCTTGAGTAAAGCCTAAAGGTTTCTATATAGTTATTATGAAAGGATCCAAACTAACATAGACCTACATCTACATGAAGATTAATATTTAAATTCTTAATTAAAATTTATGTTCATTAAAACGTCCACAAGGTTTCAAGCCTTAGTCTTTCTTACGCATCTAGGCTGACAAGAACACAGCGGGCGGGAAATCTGGGAAGCTTAAATACCTTTGGCAATGAATCTAAAACAGAAGCACAGATTGTGTTATAGATCAAGAATTTAGTTTCTCAGAGCAGCGGTTTCTTTTCAGACTATCATTTCACAGAGAAATTAAATCGATTGGCTAGTCTATATTTTTACGAAGTTTTTTTTAAAGCTATTTCTACTTTATTTAAAACAAGAGGACCTAGGAAGGCAGTTTTTAAATTTTAATTGTATATGAACCAACTCCCCACAATGAATACAATCATTATGTCCTGCTAACATGGCCTCATAAAATTTGAGAAAATATAAATAAATCCATTTGAATTTTATAGAACCAGGAGGATTTTCTTATCAAGTACCACTGAACTACCTAAATGGGTATTTGTTAATCCTGTTACTTTGTGTGATTTAATGGATAGCCAGGAATAATTGATTTAAGCTATTTCTACATTAGGAAAATGCAACAATTGTTACTGCCATTCAGATAAAATGAGTTTTAAGTTGATAAATTAGGTCCCACAGCATAACTGGAACACCGTCCAGAGGTGCATTTTGTGAGACAAAGCAACAAGTCAGTCAGCTAATTTAACAGAAATTTATCAGCTCTCCAAGTGAGGGGTATGTGGGGAAAAGTATTCATTTGTGGATCAAGCAACCTACTAAAGATTCAATTACTGCTTTCCATTATAAAGACACCTAATCAGGGGCTGGAGTGCAGCTTAGTGGTAGAGCATGGATTGACATGGGCAAGGCCCTGGGTTCTATTCCTAACACACACACAAAAAAAAAAAAAAAAAACTCACCTAACCATTGTCAGGTTGGCCAACATCTTTTTCTCTGTAAAAGCCTCATTCATGGATTGGCCTCCTCACTAATGTCAAATAAATATTTCTTACCAGCTACAATAAGAAAATATATTGCACCAAATTAGTAACATCCTAGAGGGAGGTACAGCACTTTGACTGAGGAAAACCACTTCCATAAAAAAAATCAGTGAGATGCCTGAAAAGAACCTTAAAATGGAGCAGACCTTTCCAGTGAAATACGGCCTCGTCTTTAGGAAGTGCTACACGGTAGGCAAAAGTCAACACGAAAGCTGCTGTGTAGGGATTCAGGGTGCAGCTCATTGTGGGAGGTGCGCTCTTAGCATGTGTGAATTTAAAACTCATTCCCCATTTTGCTTAATTATATATCCGAAAGAAAAGAATTCATTCTCCAATAACATTGCCCACAGCCATTAAAAGAAAAACCATGCAAAAAAAGGAGGTTATAAATGATGGTGCTGAACTAGTTTTATAGTTGCAAAAAAAAAATTACTGATGTTTAATAGTTACACTCTTATGCTCTAAGCAGGCACAAAAAGCCCAAGCGACCAACTGATTCAGTCAGACACTTAAGCAGAAGACATTAGTCAAGACTACTGTGTAATCTAAACAACTATTTGGCCTCCCAGGTAAATTCACCACTTACATAAACATGAAAAAAAGACAGAGTCAGTGATATACTTATGGTGACACAACTTAGGGAAGGGAAAAATTTTTTTAATTCATGCATCAACTCTGGCATATGGACCATAAAGCTAAAATCCCTCCAGTATGCACAGATATAATTGCCTGGCTTCAAAGACTCAAGCAGCACTCACAAAGGTAAGACATGCTCTGAAGGTCAATTCTCTAGCACCTCAAGAGTTAAATTCTTTGTTGCGAATAACTTTGAAAAAGTATCCCAGTAAGCATGAGGCTTAGGTTAGTTCAGCAAGAGGAACTATTCCTAATGAGGCTTGGCCTCACCAGTCCCAGTAGAATTAATTTTGTGCAGTGAAACACCTAGATAAATTAGTTTTGCTTTAAATATTGAGTCCTAAAACAGTTAAAAGAAGGAGAATATCAATCAATAATTTTTAGATGAACTACTTTGTATATGACAAAACAAAATTAACTTTAGCATTATAACCTCTTCCTCTGGCATTTCTGATGAACTTTGGGTTTAAAATAAATAATTACAGATTTGAAAAACAACCAAACATGTATTTGATTCTTGGAACAGAATCCTAACTCACCACCTATCTTGTTAAAAAGAAAGAATACTCATATGTCTGGTGAAATGATAAATATTATTGCTGTTATTTATTAAAATAATCACATGTGAAAATTAAGAGAATTCTAAAAGTGTATAGATACCATTCTGTAGGGTTTTTTTTTTTTAATATTGAAGGAGTTAAGCTTTAAAATTCAGTGAAAAAGAATATCGAGCTTAACAATGTTAGGTTCCTGAAATTATATTTTAATTGATTAATTCTTCTCAGTACTAGGCAGTACTTATAAAATTGGCTTCTATGGAAATAGGTTTACAGAAATAAAATGTCTACAAATGGCCAAGGAATTTAAACTAAAACTGTCGTGTGTGTGTGTGTGTGTGTGTGTGTGTGTGTGTGCGCGCGTGTGTTACTAGTTACATTCCTACCAAAAAGGTAAATACAAGATTCATTTCCATGGAGGATGAATTCAGGCTTTTAACCCGGCCAATTGGCCATATAAACAATCTTTAATATTATTTGGTCATCATTTGGCAATTAAAATGGCAAATCACCACCATGTTGAATTTACATCCATGCGCCAAAAAGTTATTTAGCAGATAACTGGAGACAGAGGAAATGTCTCTTTAACGGATTCTTTTAAGAATCCATCTACAAGAAGCATCCGCCTTTCACCCCGGCCATAAAAACAAGAAGCAGTTGAACAGTGGCACCCAGAGGTGAAAAGTATATTACTTCAAGAGATTTATATTGTTAACCAGAACCTGTCTTTCAGTCACCCTTTCTGTCACCTCCAGATTTTTCTCCACTAACATACCAGAAATCATTTTGTCTTCGTGTGTACTGAAATGTCATATTTTAATAAATAAAAGTAAAGGTTTTATTTTAGAAGAAAAAAATACTTCGGAATTAAACCGCATGTCTTCTCTCCTTCAAAACAATAAACAAACCATCAGGTAAAATCTCTTCCAGATATGAACAGAACATCCACTCTACTTCCAGCCTATGAAAATCATTAGGAGAGCACATTTTTAAAGAAGCAATTGGAACTACTACATAATTTCCATACACCCCAAATTATTATTTTTTTTCTTGTCTATGTTAAGCTATTGCATATTCCTGAACCAAAATTACACCCCTGGGGAGATCTTAAGAATTCCATGCTGAACCCTCCTATTAGCATTACAGCAGGGGACAGAAACGGAAATCGGCATGCTGGGCATGCAAGAGAAAAGGAAATAAGAATACTTCTTTTATTCCGCAGGAAACCTTAAAATAACAAAATCTATTTTGACCAAAATCAAAATGAGCCTGCGGATTTTTAATTAGACAAGCTCCCTACCCTTGAACCTGCCGATCAGCAGCATTTATTTGCCTGGCTGTGTGTGCTGACCCGCGCGGCAGAAAATCTCCTCCCGGACCTCAGCACCTTCAGGGGGTCTGCAGATAAACCTGGGGTTTCGGGTCAGGTTTTTAAGAGCCTCAGTCGAGCCGGGTCTTATTTTTGTTGCGAAGCTGAGCTGCGCACGTGTACTTCGAGGCGGGTTTTCCAGGCCTGCGAGGTTCCCCCCTCGCTCCTGCGTTTCCATTACCTTTTGTCAGAGGTTCTCGTCCAGATCCCAGCTGCTTCTTCCTAATCACCCCCACGCAGCAGCCCTGGACGGGACAAACTGCAGAATAAAGCTCGGCCTTGCTCGCCTGCACCTCCAGCCTAGCGATGAGAGATGCGCTTTGCATCAACTGGGAGAGGCCGCGCCGGGCTGCCAGCGTCGTTAGCCTCCACTTGGAGTTGGAGAGAAGAGAACCGGAATAACAGTAAAATAAGCGTGCAAAGCCTTCAGCCTCTCATCTCATGTAATTAAGGAAGTTGTCCCGGTGCTCTTCAAAAGAAAAGCAAAATAGCCCCGTTTCCTACTCTCTGAATCTACCTCCGAGCAGGCCCTGGCTTCTGCGTGTCAAGCGGGGTCCATTGTCTGCACAAACAGACGTGTGCCTGCCTGCCGCCCAGCGGGAAGCGAGCTCTTTCTCACGCCTGCCTCCGTTTCCCTTTCCCACCACGGCAGTGTGGCTGCCTGCGGCCGTGTTCCGGCTCCAGGCCGCAGCCTCAGCCTGCTGCCCGCGGCGGAGGACCCGGCCGCTCCTCGCCAGCACTGCGGGCTTCCCCGAGCCACTGTCCGCGAGCCCGGGGACGCGCTGAAGGGCCACCGGCCTCGCGGCATTTTGGAGCCGACCTTAGGGCAGCCGCTCCGCACGGCTCGCACTGCGCTCCCCAGCGGATCACAGCAAACCCGCGGTGGCTGCAGAGCTGCGCCCGCGGGAGGCCGCGCGCTGCGGTGGGTGTGGGCGCCACCTGGTGGATGCTACAGACTTGGGGTGTCGTCAGGACGCCTCTGTTGACAATCCTTGCAGCCCAAGCTCTCAACACTATTTCTCCATGAACAGTCGGAGCAGGGGCTCAGTCTAAGAAAGAGACAGACTGAGACACAGGGAGAAAGAGAAAGCAGGAAAGAAAAGGGGGAGTGACAAAGCTAGCAAATTAGCCAATTAACTCTCAAAAATATTTCGAAACTTTCTTTGGTTTTGCTCCTTTGAGATACAGTCTATAAATCAGACTACCCAGGCTGGGCTCCAACTTGAAATCCTCCTGCCTCAGCTTCCCAGAGTGCTTTTTCTGTATAAATTTTTAATTTTGCTATGTCAAAGTCTTTTATTACGTTTATTAATGATAACAAATACGGAAAATGGAAAGTTTATTTTGGTGAAGGATTACCATCTTTCTATAACCAAACTGGATGCATCTAGTTACACGATGCCTTGACGGGTCTATGATTCAATAAACCCAAATGGCACTGAATTCTTATTTTCCTTAGCATCTGTTAATAAACTGCTTATAAAATACACCACCAAGCTGAGGATTTAGCTCAGTGGCCTAAGTGCCTGCCTGGCAAGTGCAAGGTTGTGAGTTCGATCCCTGGTACAAAAAAAAAACAAAAATACACCACCAAGTATTTCTCCCTTCCTAAAAATTCCCATTCCTGTCATCTCCCAAAAGAGCTATTTATTTCTCTCCTTCTGCATATATGTATTTTCTGAAAGAAAGAACTTCAATTATCTTTTTGGCAAAGTTGCATCTATTACTCAGTTTAAGATCAAATTCAAAAATACAGCTCCTGGAAAGTTGTACCAGTCACTGAAATGCAATCACTTCCTACCTTATGTTTTTAAACATATTTCATCTCAGTTGTCACTTGCTTATGATTTCCTAATGGTCTCATCTCCACAAGTGAGACCTTTGTCTGGTCCTCAGCCTCTACTGCAGAGTTGATTCAATACTGAATAAATAGCTATGGCACAAGTAGATGGCTGTCTCCGTCAAGATCTGTTAACAAGTGCTATGATTATCCCACCCTTTCAATAAGCTTAATATATCAACAATCAACATTTACTGCGCTTTACTAAAGCAGGTCCTATGTTAATATTCAGGTGCCCACTGAAGCCCTATGAAATAAATACAATGCTACTATCCTCATTTTATAGTTGAGGAAAGCCATACATGGAAGGTTGAGAAGTTCACCACTGACATAGGCAGTAAGACCCTGACCCAGTTTTTCTGACTCCAGAGCCTGTAGTTTGAACCACTGTCTGTCTTATATGCTGTGATTAAACATATAATATACTCTAATCTTATTACTGGTTGTATTATATTTCAGTGATTCACTGGATAAAATTAATTTTATCCCCTTCAAAATCACTTATTCCAGATAGTTGCTAAAATTACTTGTTGTTAATTTTTGCCATGTTTGTTCTTCAAAGAATGAGCTCACTATAATCAAAAGATTTGTACAGAGGAAGGAAAAGAAATTACTTTACTGATCAAAGGACCGATGTAGGAAAATATGCAAGCTGACTGCATTCAGCTAAGATTGCAACAATGAAGTGGAAGAGCAGGGGAAATGGGAGATCTGGGAATAACTGTTTCTTTGTTTTTTCAGTTCACCTGACCTCTTTAAACATTTAATTTAGAAATGCTTCTCATACTCCTTAGGCCTGGTCTCATGAGTAAGCAAACCAGCAACCCACAGGAACCACCTGGGGGCTCAGAAAAGGCCCCCAAACTCTAAAATACACAAAGATGTGTAAAAATGCATTCTTAGGGCCTCTTCAATTCAAAAAAGGGAATTTTAAAAAAAAAAAAGGGGAGACAACATTGGTCATAATTGCTCAACACTGGAAATAACTCCTAAATCCCTAAGCAATAAAATGAACCAAGGGTTTGATAAATTCATGCAACATTATTCAACATTGAAAGTGAAGGCACTGGTGCCCACTCAACATGAGTCAATCTCAAAAGACAATTTGAACAAAAGAAGCAAGATATAGAAGAATACCCACAATTGTACTCTCACACTGTGCTCACACTGGCAAAATTGAAACGCTGCTTAGAAATGTGTAACTCGAATGGGGAAACCAGACAACCGCAAGGAAAGAGGTCGAGAAAGCTGGGCTAGTGGGTGCCTCTGAGAGGAGGGGCAGTGAGGTGAAGGACGCTCCTGAGGGTCCAGCAAGGTCTTGTCCTCTTGTTCACTCGGACTATGTCAGCACAGCCAGTGGTCACTTCCGAAAGGCATCAGGAGAAAGAACAAAACAGGTTTGCCCATCACTTACATGTTGGTGAACACAGGCTTTGAACTCTGTGGCTGCAGACAGACGTGGAGGAGAGGAGAGAAGAGCAAGTGTGAAGGCCTGAAGGCCGCTCTAGAAGCGGGTAGTGGGTGGGGCGGCTGCACTCTGGGTCAGAACCAGCTCGCTGCTCATCGCTGCAAGCTCGGTGCTGACTGCCAACCCCTCCAGCCCTGCACACAGCTAAGGAGGAACCCAGTGGGCCCGCCTCGCAGGGGCCTCAGAAAGCTTACACCAGGCACCTCGTTTCCTTCACTGCCCGGGACGAGGGCTTTCCTTTGCCTGAGATTAGAAGTGGAGGAAGAAATGACGAGGAGATGCAGGGAGCACCTGGCTGCCTTCCCTGCACTGCCTCTCTAGGCCGCAGGCCCAGCGGCTTCTCTGCACCACTTGCCTGCAATGTCAGGGCCAGCCAGGGTTCCCAGACCTTCTGGTGACAACCCCAATGAAGCTCTCTCCTCTACACCATTTGATACCGTCGACTGTTCCTGCCTCCTGGACGCTCTGCTCCTTGAGTTGTCACCTTCTCACCAAAATTCTGCCCACTGCCCAGGCTGTTCAACTATTTCACCTGTAATCGGACAGCCATGGGGTCAAATTCTGACTCTACCACATAACTAGCTGTGGGACTTCAATTAAGCCATTTAATCCTAAATTTCAGTTTTCTCATTTGTAAAAGAAGAGTAAAAATAACCCAAAGCTTTTGTATAAAAGCTAAATCAACTAATGAACACAATGTATTTAATATATTGCCCAACACTAATAAATATGTAACAAATATTACTCATAATTAGCAAAATACAATTTGTTAATTATTCATTACAGTGTTTTATACTTTTCAAAACCAAAGGTCATAGGGCATGGTGGCACACACCTGTCATCCCAGCACATAGGGGGCTGAGGCAGGAAGATAGTCATCTATCTAGTCAGCCTGGGCTGTGAAGTGAGTTCAAAGTCAGCCTGGGCTGTGAAGTGAGTTCAAGGCCAGCCTGAACTGCATAGTGAGACCCTGTCTCAAAAAGACAAAAATAAAATAAAATAAAATCATGGTTCAGAAGAAGGCAATGGCATAGAAAAGAAGAAAAGCAATCAGAGCTGTGAGACATTTGTATGATCTTTGTAAATGTATGGACAAGATCTTGGGAAGACATTGCTTATCTATAATCTATATTACACCTGTAGAATGTATTGGCCTTTTTCATTATCATTCACTAACTTAGAAGTGAAGGATCTGTTTCTCCACACTTACTGTCCCTCTCTCAATTCCTCCCCCAAAGAAATAGCAACCATGAGCCACTTTATTCAAAAAGGAGAATCTCATGACAATAGAATTATTATGACAAGCATTTTCCACTCTATTCTTCATGCCCAGAATGACATTGGTAAGATAAGACATTTTAAAACTCAATAGCACTTATTTTGAAGTTTCAACTATCATGTTAAAAAAAAAGTCATTTCCTTAAACAGGAAATGTATTAATAATGACATAAAAGACAGTACAAGTCATACTATAGAGTACAATATTTCCCTTCAAAAAGAAAATAATATCCTATCCTCAAAGAGTAGTAATTCTTCAGCATATTTTTTTAAGCATAAAATGTTGGCGCATTTTACCTTACAGTCATATGTATTTTTCTGAGTTCTGATCATTTGAAAATTAATACATTTCACTCAAGATTTAAATTGGGACTATCTGAAACTTTAAAATTGCATAACTATCATGAGGTTCTGGCCAAGTAAGTTCTATTTAATGTATTCATGCATTATTTACATATATATATATTTCTGTATCTGTGTCTGTATCTATCTGTATCTGCCTTTGGAAATCTATTGCATTTTTTGCATTTGGCTTATTCTGTTAAAATAAGAAAGCTCTGCAAAGAATGACTTATTAACACATTTTTTACAGACTTCTAAAGTTTTTAGATCTACTGAGCAGAGACCTTACATGAAAATTTCTTTGTCATTGTTTAATTGGCATTTTATTGGCAATGACTTTGGATTCAATGACATTGTGGAGGTAGGGGGAATTCCAAGCAGTGTAATTGTGCATGGATTCAAAGTCCTGAAGGGTTGCCAATAGTATGTTTTAATTTCCTATTAGCTAAAAATATACAACCTTAATTTCTACTAAGTCTATTTCATCAAAGGCCTGATTTTCGCGTTTTTATCTAAATAAAATGCCCTCCTTTGGTCCTCCAATGGCTGAGGTGTGTATGGTTGTTTTATGTTCCTTTGTTCATTGAGCAGCTATTAGGTCAATCAAAGGTACTGTCAAATTTGTCCTGACATATAATAAATTAGATTCTGTCCATCCACTTCATACAGTCTACCAAAACACATAGTAATTAGTGGTAAGTTTGGATCCGATATTCTAAACACTCCAAAACAGCTAGTAAACAGAATTCCCAAAGCAAATAAATGCTATTTATAGATGACTGCCTGCACAAACGGATCCAAATTACTGAGTCTGTCAGGGCTCTGAGGGTGAACACTGATAACCCCTCCAGGCTGTCAGAGGCAGTCTCTAAAAACCAATAGCTCTTTGCCTGCTGAAACTCATTTTCTAAGATGGAGAAGACAGTTCTAAGACATCGGTTGCTTTCTTCTCAGTCAGCATTCTCGGGATCCAGGATTATTCCCCTGAAGACCATTTTTTACTAAAAACTAGTTTGAAGAGTTATTTAGAAATGCTTAAACTTTCCTTTTATAAGCAAAGAGGATCCATTTGGTCTTGGAAGCAGAAGAGCAAAGATGGAAAGTCAATTACATAACCTGGGGTTATACAAATACATTAGCAGGAAGAGAGGCCCGTCATTTGTATGTGAATTACCTGAAACATAGTTTTATCCAAAAGCTGAGCAAAAGGAAATATAGAAGCATCAAATTCTACCTTGGAACCATTTGAACTGAGGATAGGGGGAGAACCACTCCATTAAGTTGATTTAGTAAGAATTTCAAAATGAGCCCCGGAGTTCTAGATGGGTATGGGGGTGACTCACCCTTCTTCTGTCACTTTGTCTGGTGTGACTGGCAGGGATGGAAGGGACCCCGAAGTTTCTCATCCCCATTTAAAAACAAAGCTACAAAAAATTTTTCTGTTCCCAAATACCTTCCTAATATATGAATTTCACCACGCTGTTAAAGTAAATGAAAGAGCAAATCTGTGTTCTCTGAGAGAACAGAGACGGAAACCATCTCACAGTTCTATCCCGGCCAGGCACAAAGGCCAATCAATAAATATCTACTGAAGGAACACATTGCCTGACATTTTTATGCAAAGGAGGATTTTAAAGGGTTGCTCATGCCTTTTCTTCCTATCAAATTTAAGTCCATAATATAAGAATGCAAAAAAATTACTTATAAGCTAAGTAGACAACTTCAAGGTAAAGTATGCTCACTCTTAGAAAAATGAAAATGAAGTTGAATTTCTGATTGATAACAACTTTTTGCTTGACCTGGATACACCCTAATTACTAAAGAGGAGAGAATAAATGTTCTCTTCTAATACAGGGATTTGGCTGCTGAATAACGGAATACATTCTTCATGATCAAATTTTGTGGCCCAAAATTCAGCAGGTGGAAGTGTGTGCTTGTCTTTATAAGTTCCCATAAATCCTAATTCCAACCTTATTTAATTGAGCAATTGGGGTGGGACTGGTATATTAAGTGACAAAAGATAATTCCAGCACATAGATTTTTCAGTAACACTATAATTGGGATTGAGCATTATTAATACACTAAAGAAGGACAAATAACTGATGCTGGAGATAGAACTTAATCTTTATGAAAAGTCTTACATAAATAAAGTGCCCCATCTCCCAGGAACCTGCAGACGTGGGTTACATCTGAGTAAAGCATTTTGGAATAAGTCAAAAAGAGCGCTGTGTATGATGGTATTATGCCAACTATTAGATTACCTTTTAAAGAGGGAAAAAATATATGGTAGGATTGTTTCATTGTAGCCCTTCAAAAAAAGGCAATATAGTTATGTTAAATTCAGGAATGAAAATTGTTTAGTTGCATCTTTGTTAACAATTTGGAAGCATCCATTGTATTACTCCTGTAATGTTATTGAGCTAGTTTTATTAAGGCAAATTTATAGCAATGTTAGAAATTAATACCACTCTTATTTCCTCCACTGCCTGACTTTATTGAATGCCATGGGGCATATTAATCAGTAAAGCCAAGTAGTGCATGAAATAAAAGTATAAATTAACCTGTAACATGAATGTAAAAGGGGCTTAATAAAATAGAAATAAATAACTCTTTAATGATAATCAACCTGCCCTGTCTGAGCCAAGCAAAAATTGTGATAATGCCAAACACAGCATCTAAAGAGCCTTCTACATTTATATAAAGTTATACAGAAGCACATGTGACACGGAAGTCAAGAATGACAATTACAGCCATAGAAGCCAAAAATGATGCATCACTTAAATCATAAGTACTATTGGATCAATAGTTAAACATACATACTGCTTTCAGAGTTTGAACTCGGAGCGGATAACTATTCTAAGTACTCACTTTTTGCCAAATGTTTTTTTTAAAAAATAGCTTTATTGGGCTTCCTCCACATCCCAATATATTTTGGTACTTTTAAAGTACAGTATACAGAGCTACACATGGTGGCATACTCTTTTAATCTCAGCACTCGGGAGGCTGAAGCAGGAGGATTGCTGCAATTTCGAAGTCAACTTGGGCTACAAAATGAGTTCAAAGCCAACCTGAACTGCATGGTGAAACTCTGCCTCAAAAAGACAATAAATAAATAAATAAATAAATAAATAAATAAATAAATTATAGTATAGTATATGGTTCTTAATTTATTGGTGTGAACTGGTTTTTCCTCAAATAATTTTAAGTACTGCCTTTCATTGTAATTTTTTTAGATCTGTCTGTGATTGGAACCCCCTTTTGTCCTTGTTTTTTTCCATACTACTGTATATTTTAATCTCCGGAACCAGTGGAATATGCTATTAATGTGTCACATCTTAAACCGTAAGTCTTTTTAGAAAAAGAAAGATATTACTGAGCAATACTTACATACAACTGATGCTATTCTAATTTACTTTCCTCCAAAATGCTTTCTACAAGTAAATAGTTCAATCATCTGTGATATCACAGTGTAGGACACCTATAAAATGAAATTCAATGCTTATTTAAAACAAGTAGCTAGGGCTGGGGATATAGCTCAGTGGCACAAGTGCCTGCCTGGCAAGAGCAAGGTCATGAGTTCAATCCCTGGTACAAAAAAATAAAATAAAACAAGTAGCTAGGCTGGGCATGGTGGTGCACACCTGTAATCCCAGCACTTGGGAGGCCAGCGTAGAAGGGTCACTGTGAGTTCAAGGCCGGTTCGGACTACATAGCAAGACTGTCTCAAAAAGAGAAAGCAATAACAAAAACAACAACAAAAAAGCAAGTACCCAGGCTGAAGATGTAGCTCAGAGGTAGAGTGCTCATCTAGCATGTTCAGGGCCCTGAGTTCAGGCCCAGCACTACAAAATCAAGCAAACAAACAAACAATCAAGCAGCCATAGAATGATAATCTCAGCTCCTCGCAAAAATGCTGAAACAGACTCAACTATCAATCACATCTATAAACCTATGTTTACACATCCAATCAAAAGGAGATTATGGTTGGGGAGGGGTTTGTAATATCTTTACATAAGCATCTCTTAATCTCACAGGTTGACAAAAGAACAAAAACAAAAGAAAGTTAGCATTTAGAATAAAAATTATGCTTCGCAAATGTAAGATATTAATAACGGTCATAGAAAAAAAAATCACACATGGCTTTACTCAGACTAGTTTTCCTGTATCATAGCTTTTTTTTTTTTTTTTTTTGGTGCCAGGGATGGAACCTGTAACATAGCTTTGAATATATATATATATATATATATATATATATATATATATATATATATATATATATATATATATATCATGGTTATAGAAAAACACTCATATTCTAAAAGTACGCAAACAGCTACTTTTACATTATTACCTCTTTATTTGGCTTGCTAAAGCTGATGTTCAATCAATCTGATTAACTCTTCAAGGATCCTCTATCCCATCACCAAATCAGTCTTCCCAAAGGATAATTCCTCTGATGTCTTCCTCCAAAGCCCTACCTGGCACCCACTGCTGCCTCTAGGAAACAGCCCAAACTGTTTATCTGTACAGCAAACATCATGAACAGACTGGGGCTCCTCCGGGGACATCCCAACTCCCAGGTCCTCGACTCCCTGGGCCCTTTTCCATCGCTACCCTGTGCTACAGGCTTGACCTTCTATCTGCCAGAAGCACCCACCCTCCTCACGAATGTACACTCCACCCATCACCACCCCAGGAAGTTCTCCCCACCCTCCAGCCCACCTCATCTGCTTCTCCCTCGGAAAGTTGTCTGATCACTCTGAGATTGTCTTTTTTTCTATATGGCAATAACCAGAAACAATGATCCACAGAATTATGGATCCACCAAAGAATGCTAAGTGTGACACTGCCTCACAACAAAGAAGAAAAAAAACACTACTCTTCATCTTTTCATTGTAGGTTGTGCACCAACATTTGATTCCCTTAGAAAGTAAAGGTGGTGGTTGGGGCTGGGGATTTAGTTCAGCAGCATAAGCGCCTGCCTTGCAAGCACACAGTCGTGAGTTCGATCCCCCAGTACCAAAAAAAAAAAAAAAAGTGAAAGTGGTGCTAAGGTTGAAGCTATTGCTTATACAATCCAGAACTCATTCAATAGAAACTGAGTATAACACACTTCCTATATAGCATAAACAGTAGTCATAAATAGCACTGGGAGGTGATTTTCTGATACCGCAGAGTCTCCAGGTCAGGCATGTGAGTATCCATCCAGAGTTCTTTCTCCTCCAAGGGGGCAGAATGACCTAAGATGAACTGGGGGGTGTGAAATGTGTGCCCCCAGGCATTCAAATGGTTTCAACAGAGCACAAAAAAGTAATTCAGATATTCTGAATGATTTTATGGTAGTGAAAATCTCTTGACCCAAGAACCTCATCAAGCAACAGGAAACAGTATTAAAGGCCTCTGAGCTTCTGCATTTTATTAACTTTAAAATTAAAAACTAAATCTGGGCCATGGTAGAATACAGTGATTTCAGGAGAAATCACTGTCTCTCACTATCGCAGTCTTAAACACGTCAGATGGTACCTTTTAATTTATTTTGATTTGGGGTAGGGGCAGTGGCTAGAACGGTGGAGGAAACTGATACCGAGATTACATAAGGACTGTAGCTGATTTCATTTTGGGAGAAATAACAAAATTTTTTAACAATATTTTTCCTTGGATTAAAAGACAGGGAAGAAAATTGACTTCCAAGTCCTTACCTATCAAAGGCTCTCATTGGTGCCCCGTGCAGTAACTTCATATAATTAAGACTAGAAGGTGGGCCCTCTGTGACTTAAAATGGCAAGAGTCTTGCACACGGAGACAGCAGCGCACGGCCTATGTGAGGCGTGTACGCGGATTGTGGACAGCCACGTTACAAATGTAAAACAACAACAACTGGAATAATTAGTGTAACAACCCAGCCAGAGAAACTGCAGACCGTAAAACAGTACGGGCTCCCCCTGCTGTTTCTACTGCTAAACTTAACTAACGTTTCCGGTTGCCAGGGCTGGGTGCCCTGATTTTTTCTAAGGCTGATTCATAAACAAAGGGTAAACAAAACAACATGAAAATACCAAAACGCCCATCAATCAGCGCGTGCGGGGGAGGAGGCGAGCTGCAGACGCCTAGGGTACGCGCGGAGGCGGGCGAGCCGGGCTGGGGACCGGGGCCCGCGGGTCACCGGCCGCCGGCTCGGTCAGGACTGAAAATCAGTCGTGCGACGCCCTGTGGCGACTTGGGCGCTGTGCCGGCGTCTCCGACCTCTGCGGGCGCGGTGTGCGGGCCGGCCCGGGAAACCGTGGTGACACCGACCAGGAAGGAAGGAGGCCGGCTTCGCGTCGCCTCCAAGCGAGGTCCCCAGCCGGGCCGCGCTGCTGCGCGACTTCCTTGGGCTAATGAGGGGAACCATCTGTGGTCCTCTGCTGGCAGCTGTGTCCCCGTGTTCTGTGCCAGCGTCTCCAACCGGAAGGTCTGCAGAGGGCCCCCGCGTCTCTTTGTGAGGGGACCCTGAGGTTTCACATCGATGTAATCCAGAGGCCAAATATTTAATTATTTGCATGCATGTATCTTAGGACTCCTGGGCTTTTCCGTGGAACTCTCAAAATGAACGCACGTATTTTATTTGTAAATTTGACTTTCTCTTGTCACATTCGAGGTCATCCACCCCATCGCCACGAGTAAAAATGATACCCTATGTTTATTTCTTTTATTTAAAAAATATGTAGTTTATCTCAAGCCCACACCTGTAATTCCTGGGAGGCAGGGGCGAGAGGATCCAAAATCGGAGCTCAGCCTCGACAATTTGGTCATTTAGGAAGATTCTTTCTCAAAATAAAAAATAAAAGGGGACAGGAGCAGGGAATATGGCTCATTGGGTGGCCCCTGGATTTCAATCCCCAACACTGGAAAATAAAATTTTAGATTATCTCACCTGAAAATAGAATTTTCAGTGAGTAGACCGGTTACTTGTAATATCACTCCTTGCCGGGTATGCAATGATTTCTAAAGAGGAAAAATATGAATAAACCCAGATATATTTTCCTTCCTTCCTTCAAATGTGCTCATTTGCAATACAGTTAATTTCTGACTTTATAAGTCCAAAAAGTAAAAGAAATTAAACTCAAATGATAAATGTTACAATTGTTAGGAGTAAATTTCAAATTATGATGGAATGACAGATTGAAACATTTTCTTGGCAGCATATGGGAAATTATATAAGGGTTATAGTAGGCATCAAAATATTTTAAGGCAACCATTAAACAGTTTTAAAGATAGACCTAATGACAAACTCGGCATTTAAAATAAGTACTTACATACTACAAAGCTGATTTAAAAGAGCATAATTTATTTTATTTTGCTGTAATTCTCAAAATTTTACAATAGTTCAACTCTATCATTCACTTCCACTTCAATTAATCCACTGTCATTAGTAGTGTCTTATTAAAAGTAATTATCTTTTTCTGAAAAAATTAATAATACTTCCTTTCAAGTACTGACTTGAAATTTATTCAGTTGTATAAGGTCAGTTTCCATCTCAAAAGGTAAAAGCCATTCAGAAAACAGGTCAACTAAAGATCTTAAGATTTTTTTTCCCTTGTAGTTTTATTCTATAAAGTCCACTCAGGACCCCTTCTGACCCTCAGACAGAAGCTTTCTTTCTCTCAATAAATATATTCTGATCAAAAAAAAAAGATTTTTAACCTTAGCCTTATTATTGTATATTCATAAAAGTTTAAGATGCTTATGAAAATCAAAAACTGTAACATTAATTTTGATTAGTAAAAAGCCTAGGTGAATTTTTAACATGAAATATGCAGTTTAAGGAGCTTAAAGAGGCTCAAACCAAAGTTTATGAAAACCTCACACATCAACACTATGACTTGACTATTTTTTTTTTTTTATCATTTTAATGTCTTGGATTGGTGCAATTTTAAGTGTCAGTTCCTCAAGAGTTCAGTAACATAGATTTGGGAAGGTGAGACTGGCAATTTTTCTTTCTGGAAACATCTTCTTAAACTAGGTATATTATCCAAAAAGTATTCTAGCAAGAAGTTTCAGTTTGGATTATCCTTATTTCCTAAAATCGACACAGATGTAGGTATATGAATGACATATACCTATATAAAAAGAAAAGTTCTTTACCACCTTCCGAGTATTTTCATAGAAAATTCCACATGGAATATTAGTGATAGTAATTGATTTCAGCAGTAATAGTTATAAACAGCTCCTGCTATTTAATGAAAGAAATGTTTCCGCTTCAGGTTTTATTTATTAGCATTTGAAGTCTTTCCATAACCCTAGTAAGATCAGTTACAGCTTAATTAAATGTGAAAAATGCCCTGCCAAAGATTCTTTGTTCTTCAAACAAATACTGTATGTTTTCAGTTTTCCTTCAAACCATCATAACCTGTTTCTGTTGGAGAGTAGGCTGGGCTCCAAGCCTAAATCGGCTTTACAAAGACAGTATCTTTGGCCTGGAATTTTTATATATTTTTTTTTCATGGTGTACAAGCTACAAATATATCTGAAGAGGTTTCGGCTTTATTAACCAGCTGAGAGTTATTCGTCTTCGAGGTGCATCCGTGGAGAGGGGGGCTGTTCACAGCAGAAATACTAGATACTTTCAAATGAACAGGATTTTACACTTAGAGCTGCCCCCAGTGCTGCGTGCAGGGAAGTTCCAGAGGCGGCAGGAGACCTAAGCAATAGCATATATTCAAATACATCCGCACATGAAAAAACAAAAGGCTGCAAATTCACCGGCAAGAACTGAGCTGCTCCATCAACATGGCAGGAATGTTTCAAATAAATGATCTCCTCTCAAATCCTTTGGAGAGGCGATTGCGTTTGCCTGGCCTTTCTTCTCTCTGCCCCTGCCCACCGTTTTTCTCTACGTTCATCTATAATCCCATCTGCTCCTCTCTGGCCACACTACAATGATTCCCCCATTATGTTGGCGAAAAACAAAAAAAAAAAAAAAAAGGAGCGGGGAGAAGAGATAAAGCAGAGAGGCAAGACAGACCCAGAGGCCTTCCCCGATTTGAGAGACAGTGCAGCTCCCCTCTGTTACCACTAGCTGGCGCCAGAGCTCTAAAGATGCGATGATATACTGCGTCATAGCTTGCTAATTAACAAAATTTTACACACTGATCATGGGTAACCCAGGAATCTGAGAAATAAGTTTACCAATAACATGTAATAAACCAGCAGCAAAGAGACTGCCATTTCAATGAAAATAATTACATCTTACGCCTCCAAGCTTTTGTCTTCTAAAAAAAAAAAAGCCATGCATCTTTAGAAAATGCATGGGTTTGTTTTTCCCTCCCTCCACAAATTACTCACGACACCTATTAAACTGCAAAATTTTCCAGTTATTTAATTTTCTATTAATCTCAAGGAAGTGCCCTTTTTATTATGTCTTTAGTCTAAGAAATGTGGGACGCATCGGGGTCACAGAGAAGGCGACTTTTGACTGCTTAGCTCCTAATTCACTCCCAGGTCCTGTCCTCCAAACTACCTCAGCTGTCTAGCTCTTGGTGCAGAAGCTCCGGGGGGAGCTGGGCTGTGGCTTCCTCGCCCTGCCCTGGCCTCCTCCTCCTGTAGAGGCCCGAGGTCGCCCTCTGGCTCCCAGAGCAGGAAGCCCCTGCCTGCCACCCCGACCTGCACCTGGCCTAGTTCATTTCAGGGAGGGCGGCCCCTGGACAAACGCGCAGCAAGGAGTAGGTCTGGTTCACGGCACAGATGGTCGCTGTGCAAGTAAGAGGTGCTGGGCTGAGTGTGGAGAGAACAAAATCTAATGTGAAAAATTCAAAGGAAAACATTTTTTATGCAAGAAGCCTTTCCTATATATTTTTTAACATTAGAAAAATGACACATACCCTTTGGTTTGATAAGAGAAAGTGAATTCAGACAAAACTATGGAGAAGTATAACTTTAAAAAGACATACTTTAAACCAGAAGTGATGGCCCACCCCTGTGATCCCAGCACTCTGTAGGCTGAGGCAGGAAGGTCACTGTGAGTTGGAGGCCAGCCTGGACTACGGAGTAAATTCAAGGCTAGCTTAAACTACATAGCAGACCCTGTCTCAAAAAAAAAAAAAAAAAAATCCTGTTTTCTGCAGTTCTGCCTGAGTGTGGAGGTGGGGGTTTTGCATGAGCTATCCACCTTCTCGATACTTTAAATCGTCTCTCATTTACCGATAATACCCAACACGATGTAAATGCTATGTAAATAACATGTCACTTGGGGAATAATAACAAGAAACAAGGTCTGTTCAGTACGTTGCAATGTTTTTGATGTTTTCCATCTTCGGTTGGTTGAATCTAAGGGTGCAGAGCCACAGTGTGCAAAGTCTTTCCCTCCATCGGTCAAACTTCCACACACAGTGGCTCCGCAAAGGCTCTGAGTTCTAGGCCATTTCCTGGGCTGAGTCTTCCCTTAGGATATTCATGAGTCACTGCCCTTTAACCTGGACAGACCGTCCCAGAAATGAATCAAGGTAGAGAGTGCTTGGAACATAAACTGATGTTTGTTTTGATGGCTTTTTGGTTTTCCAGTTGAAATCTCCCTTATTGACCTTTGGTAATGACACCTGGGTGGCTCTAATTAAGTTGGAGAGAATATTCACAAAGGGAAAATGAAGTTTGAGGAAAGTGTCAAAAATTCTGCATGGCAAACAGTGCAGAAGCTCAATTTAATCCTGCGGTAGCAGTTGTAATTTTGCTGGTTTTTTTTCAGAACACATAAAGACGGGAGAACTACATTAACTGTGATCTGGAATGCCCCGGTCTTCCTGCGAATGCCGTTACCTTTTGTTACTCACTGGCCTTGACCTACAGCTAGACTCCACCAGATCTCCCTCTAAAGCCTGGTGCAAGCTTGAGTCAAATGCAGTTTAATTCATATTCCACTCAACATACCCGTTTTATTTCCAGTGGAAATTGCTCATTTAATTGCACTATAAGTTTTATGGGGTATGCCCCAGGCTGCGTTCTTTATGCTAGGCATTTCAGTATTTATGGGCAGAGCTATACCCAAAACTTCAAACATAAAGTAAAACCAGCAAAATATGCTCTCCTCTGGTTCCATAAATACTTTTCACCACTTTCATTATTTTTTCCGCTAAAATTAAGTGAGTGTGTTAAACCTGTAACATAGACTATTGCTTGGTGTCTCCAGAACTGCTTTTGTCCTTCATATTCGAATCTGATACAGCTCCTCTTCTTTCAGAAGAGTAAGCCTGAGAGATAAATACATCAGCCTTCAGCGGCGGGTGGTTCCTCCGCTTGGAGCATGGGCAGACAGGCGTAGGATTTTGCGCATAACAAATCAGATGCAGTGTCAGATGGCTCAAATGCCAATAGGTTCTACCCAGTTTTATTAAACCTGTAAAGGTTTTTATATGCCACTGCTACCCCACTATATAAAATAATTAAAGCAAGTTTCCAGAAAATTCCAAAACTGTAGACAAATTGCTCTTGACGAGGGCCATGAATGACTTTTCAGCAATTTCAGTGGAAAAGTATGATTGGAAGCCTTCTTGAGGGGCATCTCAGAAAAGGTGAACCAGGAGAGGATAAGGGCAATAAGGATAGCGCAAGCTGTGTGTCTGGGAGCTGTAGTCAGATCCAGTAAGGAGCTTGCCAAACTGAGAGAGGGAAAGGCATATTTAAAGAAACTGAAAAAAATGACAAACCTCAAGGGATAAAATGTGAATGTGGGAACAAAGCAGACCCTGTCTCAAAAAAAAAAAAACAGAGAGAGAGAAAGAGAAAAAAAAAAAAAGAAAAGAAATGAGAATTCATAGAGATTTGCCAATGTCCTGATCTCAGTGATTCAATACCTGTAAATGGGGAGGGGCTGGAAATCATAAGAAAGATGCAGACCCAGCATGGTGCACACCTGTAACCCCAGCACTCTAGGAATCTGAGGCTGGAGGGTCACAAGTTCAAGTCTAGCCTGTCCAATTTAGCAATATAGCAAAACTCAGTCTAAAAAAAAAATAAATAAAGAGCTGGGAATGTAGTTACACGCAAAGGCCCTGGATTCAATCCCAGATACAAAAAAAAAAAGGGTAGGAGAGAGAGAGGGAAGTAGAAGTGGCTTCTTCCTTCTGCAAAAAGCATTCAGGAGAAAGTAACCCCTGTAAACCCTGCAGGCTATAAAGTGTATACCAGGGACAGCATCCTTAGAGGACTTGGTTTAAATCCACGTATCATAGCATCAATTCTTATATTAATGATTTCAGCATGGGTACAAGTGGCTGAAACAGCAAAATAACAGTGGCTTGAACAAGACAGAAACTTCAGCAGTCATAGGGACTGTCTGCATCATCTCATTCCCTCTCTTTAGGGGACACAGGCTATCAGTGGTCCTTCAGAGTTAGAGTCGTATGACTTTCATTCGTTAATGAAGTGACGCAGGTCGTCTCCCAGGACACACATCACACACATCCCCTTTGCCTGCCCTGGTGATAGAAGGGGCTTGGCTGGAGCGTGGTCTCCTGGTTACACCTAGAGCCACAAGTAAGGAAGAATGAGTGAACCACGCAGAGGGAGGCCCAGCCAAAAGCCTGGGCCGCTGCACTACTTAGTGGGTGGGGAGAGAGGTTCCCATTCTACCCTTTACTCAGGGAACACCTACAAATGTGGGACTGCACATCCTCCTCCCCATTTTTATAAAAATACACATGTAAATAGACTATGAATTAATTGGGTGTGGCGGTGCACGCCTGTAATCCCAACACTCAGGAGCCAAGAAGATTTTTGCAAATTCAAAACCAGCCTGGGCTACAAAATGAGCTCAAGGCCAGCCTGAACTGCATAGCAAGACCCTGTCTCAAAGAAAAAGGAGAGAGAACAAATGAGGAAGAGGTGGTTGAGAGGCTGGAAGAGGTGTTGAAGACTTTTCTGCTTTGGATTCGGCTGTTCTCATCACCTGAGGAGCTTGGGACCTCGCCATTGCTGAGGATGGCTGCGGTTTCTCTTTGGAGGAGCTCTTACCCTTACTTAGGGCATCACTTCCTGGCTAGTGCAGATCCCTCAGCCTGCTGGCACAGATCCTTCATCCCACTGGCACAGACTTCCCAGCTTTCACCTCTGACCTTTGGGCCTTCATGGTGCAGATCCTTGATACACTTGTGTGAGACATTATCGTGGGCTCTAGAACTCCAGCTGGGCTTGTGGAGGACACTGCTATGGACGCTAGGTCTTCAGCTGGACTTGTACGGACATTGCTATGGGATCCAAGACCTCAGTTGAATTTTTTGAGTCTCTTGTGTGGACAGATCTCCTGCACTGTTTTGCATTTGACTCCTACAGTGAATATTATAAAGGAATCCTATGAGTTATGTGTCCTGTATTAAATTAACTCCCCTGTAAACCCTGACCTGAGGCATGTGGTGATACAGTGTCACTGTGTCCTTCCAGTGTCCTCTTCCTCTTTTCCTTTAGCCTCTTTTATCCTGCTTCCATGCTTTACTTAAAGGGTAGAAAACCTGTTGCTCCTTGCTGGGTCGCAAGCAGGCCTGGACAGGCTTGTCAAACTGGTGGGACAGGCTTGGAGGGACCTGAGGAGCCCTGGCCCTGCGCCATCCAAACTGGGTCCCTTCCAGACACATTCAGACAAGTCTGGCAAATTAGCCGGACAAAGAGGGAGCGAGGATTTAAAGTGTGGAAAAGCCTCCCAACTGAAACCTCAGTCTCAGGGAAGAGGGAGAGTCCCCATTGTATGAGTGGGGAGTGACCAACTTTGTACTCTCCTCTTGTGATTCCTTTTAGTCCTAGGAAATTGGGGCACAGTGTTGGAATCTGTAGTCCTAATAGAATCATCACTGTCAGGAGCTCAAAATGGGATTTGATATTAAGTCAAAAACAAGTCTGCAGCCAAGCATGGTGGTACATCCCTGTAATCCCGGCACTTGGGAGCCTGAGGGAGGAGGATTCTCAGGTTGGAGGCCAACCTGCGCTACGCAATGAGTTCAAAGCCAGTTTGAACTATATAGCAAGAGCCTGTCTTGAGAGAAAAAAAAAACCTGCAGTTTGTCTTTGTACATATCAGACAAAGATGCCCTGCACTGATGCATGCTTGTAATCCAGCACTCTGGGAGACTGAGACATGGTTCAAGCCCAGACTGGGCAATTTAAGATTTAGGAAAATCCCTGTTTTAAAGTTAAAAAAAAAAAAAAGTTAAAGGGTGGGAGCTGTGCCTGGTAATGCACATTTGTAATTGCAGCACTTGAGAAACTGCCAAGAGTTTGAGGCCAGCCTGCACCACAGAGTGAGTTCAAGGCCAGCCTGAACGACAAAAAGGGCTAGGGATGTAGCTCTGCGCAAAGACTTTGTGTTCAATCCCCAGTACTAGAAAAACAGAATCAGTTGTAGGTCAATGGATACCCCTTAGACGTAATGCTAAAAGAAATGTCAGACACAAAAAGATAATATTGCATGATTTCCCTTACATGAGAAATGCAAAGTATAGATAATTTAAAGAGCAAAATAAAAAATAAATGACCAGAAAATGGGTGGTAAAGCCAAGAGTGATGGCACATGCCTATAATCACAGCACTCGGAGGCTGAGGCAGGATGATTGCTGTGAGCTGGAAGCCTGCCTGGGCTACAAAGTGAGTTGATGGCCAGCCTGAACTGCATAGTGAGATCCTGTCTCAAAAAGATCCCTCCCCCCAAAAAAGTGGGGGGTGTGGTAGACCTTTGGAGATAGGAAGGTATCTAGAAATGGAGGTAGAGAGGAAATAGGGAAAGGGAATTTGAAAAGGATCAAATTTCAATATTTATATTACCAACTCCCCACAGTGAATGTATTCATTATGGATCAAAAACATATATTTAAAAGGTGGGGGGAGCCCTCCATCAGAGCCCAGCCAATGCAGAGCCTGGGGAGGTAACTGCAGACAACCACTCCTGTAGGCCCTGCTTGGCATACATGCTGCTAAGCCAAGGGACCCAGGGATTCTTGACTAGTGCACTGACCCAACCGCCTCTCCTCCCCATGGGTACCAACCCTAAGCAATGAGAAATGGGAAACCAGAGGACCTGCAAGGGACTGAATTATGCCCCTCCAAACTTCCTAAAATGAATCTCTGACTCCTACTGTGATGATATTTGGAGCTGAGGCTTTTGGTAGGTATTAAAATTTGTCGAGGCCATTATTTTGGGCTAGGATCCTGTATTAGGCCCCAACAAACCAAACAAAATGGAGTCACTTATGCTAAGTGTCACACAATCAAACTGAATCTTTAAGCAATCACGTAAAACACCAACTAGTTTTCCCTCAAAACATGAGAGTCACAGTAGCTAATGAAAAGGGCCTTGTATGCAGGCCTGTCATCCCAGCACGTAGGAGCCCAGGATGGGAGGATCGCCATGAATTCTAGCCTCGCCTGGGCTACATGGTGAACTGCACAGTGAAACCCTGTCTCAAAAAAACCAAGGCTGGAGACATAGCACCTACCTGGCACAAGGCACAAGGTCCTAAGTTCAACTGTTGGGGGAAAAAAAAAGAAGAAAAGAAAAAGGCCTTATCAATCTCAGCCTGAAGTCTGAGGAAGTCCCCTCAGGATGGTACCAGGAAAGTAGCCTGAAGTAACAGGATAGTCAACCATCCACTTCTGTTAATACTGTTCTATTTCCTACTTCCCACCTTACAAAAACTGTTCTGCCATGCCCAGTAGAGTGCCTCTTATTTTGTTTTTTCTTTTGTTGTTCTTGCTGTTTTGTTTTTGAGGCGCTGGGGATCAAGCCCAGGGCCTCATACATGCTAGGCAAGTGCTCTACTACTGAGCTGCACTCCTGGCTCATGGGATTTCTCCTCTAAAGCTCTAGATGAGATACTCTCTGACTTATGAATCACTAATAAAGGTCAATTACAGCACATCTTTTCATCTTTTGTAATTTGTCTTTTGACAGAAGTAATTAGTGCTGGGGTTTTGTTTTGTTTTGTTGTCTTTTTGAGACAGGGTTTCACTACGCAGTTCAGGCTGGCCTTGAGCTCACTTTGTAGCCCAGGCTGGTTTCAAATTTGCAACAATCCTCTTGCCTCAGCCTCCTGAGTGCTGGGATTACAAGCGTGTGCCACTATGTCCAGTTTAAAGTAATGAGATTTAGATGGGATCATGACAGTGGAGCCTTCAGGATGGGATCAGGACCTTTATAAGAGAAGACATGAGTCACTTTCTCTGTCTCTGTCACTGTCTCTGTCTGTCTCCCTCTCTCCCTCTCTCCCTGCCCCGTGGGTATGCAGTGAGAAACTTGCTGGCAGAAAGATAGGAAGAAAGTCCTTACCAGGGAGCAACTGGCCCCTTGATCTTGGACCTCTGAGCCACTGGAACCATGACAAATAAATTCCCATTGTTTTTTCGTTGTTGTTGTTTTTGGTGTTTTTGGTACCAGGGATCAAACTCATGACCTCATGCTTGCCAGGTAGGCATGCTAAGGGTGCTAAACTAAATCCCCAGCCCTTTGATTTTTTTTTTTCAGCAGGGTTTGAACTCACAACCTTGTGCTTGCCAGGCAGGCACTTATGCCACTGAGCTAAATCTCCAGCCCCAACTTCTTTTTTTGGGGGGGTGGGCGGGACAGCAGGGGGGATCAAACTTAAGACCTCACACTTGCAAGGCTAAACCCTTGGCTAAATTCCCATTGTTTAAACCACCTAGTTTACATCAGAGCAAGCCAAACCAGAACCATAATTGCATAAAACTTAAAACTTTACACTCAGAGGTTCAACTCCTCTCCTTAACATTCATGTTTGTAATTAACATATTGCCTAAAATCTCAAGCAGAGATCTCTGATTAAAGTGTAAGCACATGATTTAGGATTAAGCTCACATGGGTTTTGAAAGGTTCTTAGTGTACAGTGATGGTGCTGATCTGACATGGCGGAAGGCCAAAGCGGGAAGGCCTACCGCTTCCTGCTTCTTCTTCAGCCCTAACTGCAGCTCCCCTTCCGGTTTGCACGTACTGACAATTCCAATCAGTTCCTCACAGGTCATCAATTTCCGCCCCATGCACCACTGTGAAGCCCAGCCGCCATGGGTCGTGTGCTCCTTTCCACATACTCAAGTCAATAAACCTGTTCATTTTGTACTTTTGCTTCTCTATTACACCAGAATAATCTAACAGGTTTTCTCCCTCCATTTAAACCCAAACCTAATGTTTTGTTTTTGGTTTTTTTGTACCAGGAACCTACCTCATGACCTCATGTTTGCCAGGCAAGTGCTGTGTTGCTGAGTTGTATCCCCAGCTGTTTTGTTTTGTTTTGTTTTGTTTTGTTTCTCTTCATTTTGTTCAGATAGGGTTTCATTATGTAGTTCTTGAACTTGCAGCAATCTTCCTGCCTCAGCCTCCTGAGTGCTGGGATCTCAGGCCTGTACCACCATGCCCAGCTCAAACCTAGTTTCGATATTTTACCTCTCTTAAGGCACCAAACCTGCTTCATGGAATAAAACAGCAAAGTAAAAACTTCCAAAGAGCAACCTTTGACCTAATTTAATAGTACATTTGACCTAACAAAGCCTGAGAAGAAAAGGAGAAGGGAGTAGAACTAAGGAACTGTGATCTGATAATGCTAAGCCACCAGCACTGCTGGCACATACAACTGTGCAGTTCAATTTCAGGAAGCCAGTGGAGTGAGAACACCAAGAAAAACCAATACGGGAAACGAAACTAATGTGGAATAAATCAGTACGGAATTCCAATACCATAACCCAAAAGGAACAAAACTATTAACAAGAATTTAAATATTAACCCTGCTCTCTGGCCTATAATGTACGGAAGAGTGACATTTTCCTGGAACACATCCATTTCTGTAATTACTTAACCAACTAATCCAATAAGGCCAAATTTACTAAACTCAAAGCTGACAACCTAGAGTTTTTCTTCTTTTGATATAATTTAAAACATTTTAGGTATTTTAAACTGTCACCCAATATAGATTTATTAGAAACCTAATGGTATGCGATGCAGCTTGCCGGTGAGAGAAATATTAAGATAAATGCAATCTTTTAAAAAAAAGCGCTAAACCAGGAGTGGTGCCTCGTGCCTGTACTCTCAGCACTCAGGAGGCTGAGGCAGGAGGATTGTTTTGAGTTCAAGACCAGCCTGGGCTACAAAGTGAGCTCAAGACCAGCCTGAACTGCATAGCAAGACCCTGTCTCAAAAAGACCAAAATAAATAAATAAATACAACATAAATTTTAAGTGTCCTTTGAATTATAATATTTGCTAACTATTTTACTCAGTGAAGAAGAAAATGCCCAATTGGTTTTCAAACTTTCTTGTAGCCATAAATTCTTCTTCCAAAGCCCTATTTTATGAAAATGTCCCTCTTAAATAAAACAAGAAAAGCAGATTTGCTCCGGGGATGTCCTGGTAAGTGTTAAAAAAGGGAGCTGTCCACGGGGACCTCGGGAAGTTTGCTGCTCTCTGTGGTATAAATGTTCCCAAAACACCAGTGCCTGGTGCAGAGCTGGTCCAGAGAGCAGTGGGCCTCCAAAACACCCCCACCACCCCCAGAAGGCTTCTCCCTCCTCTTCATGCCTCCAGGGGCACAGTTTGAAAACTTTAGTAAGATAACCCTGCTGTGCAGCGGCCAGGATGTTTTCTGAAGATTATCTCTAAAATTGATAAGCCACTGCTTATCCATATTTAGAAATACTTATTTGCCTAGTCTTATCTCATGAGTCAACAAATGATCTTATAAAACACACAGTAGGAACCAGCAATAGACAACTCTGCCTCCTCATTTAAGTAATCTTTCGCTCTCCTTCCCTTGACATTTCCAATATATACTTTAGACACAATTTCCCCTTCATGTGTAGCATTACGGTATATGGAATTCAAAAAATGGCCTACAAATTAATTCTTTACAATTTGCTTTTAGGGTTGGGATGTAACTTGGTAGTAGCGTACCTGCTTAGCATACACAAGGCCCTGGGTTCTGTCTCCAGCACTGAGGAAAAAGGAAGGAAGGAAAGAAGAAAGTCAGGCAGGTAGGCAGGAAAGAAAGGAGGGAGAGATGGCGGGTAGGGAGAGAGGAAGGAAAACATTGTTCTTAAACTTGTGAAAGGACGGGCAGACATTATCTTATTCCCTTCCCTCATTTTTTCCTCTCCCTTTTTCAAACTATCTCTTTCATCTGCCTTGAGTGAAGACTCTGTGGAGGAGCAGGGCGAGTTGCATGCTTTTCTGGGTCCCAACTCTAGAACCCAAGGAGAGGCCAGAGAGAAGCCAGAAGCACTCCTTTTGGAGAAAGCCCAGGGCATCAGAGGGTCTGATGCAGTCATTTGCCAGGCAAATGTCCGTCAGAGCATGCGGCCTGCTGGGCCCAATAGAGCGTCCTGTAGTAAAAATCTTCAGAAGAATAAAGGGAGGCACTGAACAGCTAGTTCTTGGCAATACCCATATTTTCTCTTATGCGTTTGCTTTCTTATTAGCAAATAGCTACTTCCTTTTTTTTCTCAAGACTTTCTCAAGTCACCTTTGCATATACATTTTAGATTATGCTATCAAAGGGCAGGAGATAAACCTTTCCTCTTACAGGCTGGGAAACAGCAGCTAAGCACTTTCTGTTCTTTCCTGGGGTGGGTCAAGTTAACCAAACAAAAGAGAAGGGAGGGGTCAGACACAGTTGAGTAAAGACAGGACCCCTGGAGGGTCGGCAGGGGGTCCCTTCCTCAGGGCGAGTGAGGACTGAGCCCCACACAACTACCAGGCCCTATCGCATGCCAAGCACCTTGCTCTGGAAGTCAGTTCTGCCTCCAAGAGCCCCAGTTTGCCTTTAGTTTGTCTTTTGTTTTTTAATTTTTATTTTTATTAGTATACATCTGTAGTCATTGTGGGGAGTAGGTACATGTACATAACACATCTTCATGCTTTTTAATCTCCCTTTCTTCTCCCCTCCCCCTCCTTCTCCTAGCCCCTTCCCATTTAGTTTTATTGCCTTTTCTGTTTGTTTTTCTGGGGCCAGGGAGCTGGGTGGTCTGAACAACCCTGTATGGCCCACCTCACAGTCAGGTCGATCACTAAAACCACACATTTTGTGAAAGATGTTGTTTACTTACAAGGTTAACAAGTGTGTGCAGGCAGAAATCCAGCTTCAAAACTGCCTCCCCGGGGACAAGTTTCGGAAATTGATGGGAGATAAAGCAGGGCAGGCTGAGGAGGGGAAAAGGTGATCAGAAGTGAGGGAGGTGGCTTGCTTATACCTAGGCAGACTTCATGGCCCATCATAGGACACATGTGCAGAAAATGGTGGCGATAGTGCGCTCCAGTTGGAGTTTCGGTCCTCTAACATCAAAAGGTCACCTATTGGACACACAGGCCCAAGGAAAAGGTCAGTGACTCTGACTGGTGTGAGCTACTTCCAGATACCCAAAAAACAACTTGGGCAACTGTTACCATCGTGACCCATAGGTCAGAGGCGTTACCTGCAGCAGAACTAATGGACACTTTTTGCTTAGCTGGGCAAACTCTAATAGTGATAAAGGCAAGTGAGGAGAAACAAGCGAAGCTAGAGGATTTCTTCAGGCTTTCCCTCCATTCCACGGCAGTATGCAGAGTCCTCCCATTCGCACACAGGACTGCTCTGAGGCTGTGTACTCTGCTAGGCCAGCAGAAGCAGGCTGGAACAGGGCAGGCCAAGTGCTGTGTTAATGAGGTGGTTTTTTGGGGTTTTTTTTGTTTTTTTTTTTGTACTGAGAATTGAACTCTGGACCTTAGACCACTGAGCCACACATTCCCAGCCCAATTGGGTTAATGAGAATTGGGTTGGGGGGGTAGGCTGTGTGCTGTGGGTCAGGCCAGGCATGCTGAGAACTTGGGGAGAGGGGAACTTGGGGAAAGGAGAACTTGGGGAGAAAGCGGAGAAGAGATCCCACAAAGAAACAGCAGAGATTCAAATCCAGTCCCCGTGATGGGCAAGTCCCTGCCCCCTCTGAAGCTCCACACTGATTTCTGCTGAAGTTTTACAAACAGGATGAAAGTCGATGATAGTTCACTAAAACTTGTGGGATCTCCAGATCATAATCACAATATCTTTTGTAGCTTGAACATATGAATTTTCACACAAAATCCCATATGTACTTAGCAAGAGGTACACTAACCTGTCTGGGGTCTGTGTGTGTGTGTGTGTGTGTGTGTGTGTGTGTGTGTGTGTGTGTGTGTGATGTGGTAGAGACTGAACCCAAAGCCTACACATGCCCTACCCACCACTAAGCTACACCCCCAGGCCCAAATAGCCCCTTTTGGGGGTGTGCTTAAAAGTAAAGTCCTCTGACGGAATGTTAGGGTGTGGAAGAGATTGTCAGCTCATTCTCACCTGTGCTGCTGGAGTGGAGGAAAGACCATTTGGCGAACCCTTGAAACCACCCTGTATCTCTCTGTTCAGCAGCTGTTGATTAGCAAAATGGCCCCACCCCTCTCTTCTGTACAGATCGGTGCAAAGGCCTGGGGGTGGTTCAAGTCAAGGATCCCAGTTTTGATGCCTGTGTTTTCATGGAACCACAGAGCAGCCTAGGGCCTATACCCATGACACTTCCTCCTGAAGAACTGTTCTCAGAACTGCTTAGTTCCAGCCAGCCATGGTGGCACACACCTTTAATTCCAGGACTTAGGAGCCTGAGCCAGAAGAATTCCTGTGACCTCAGGACTCAGGAGGCTGAGGCAGGAGAACCACTGTGACCTCTAGCCCTGCCTAGGTTCCATCATGAGTTCAAAGCAAGCCTGGACTACATGACAAGACCCTGACTCAAAAAAGCCAAAAATCCCCCAAAATTAAATACATACATACACACCATTGATCCGGGGGCCCTAGCCCCAAAGGTTCTGATCTAATTGGTCTAGGGTGCAGCCTGAACCTTAAGACATTTACAATCTCCCTCCTTGATGCTAATATATAACATCACTAATGTTAGAAACTTAAGATATGGCTAGTTTTTGTCTATTTAAAATTGCTATGAGTGAGAGTGCTTGCCTGTAATTCCAACACTCAAGAGGCTGAGGCAAGAGGATCACTGCAAGTTCAAGACCAGCCTGGGCTACAAAATGAGTTCAAGGCCAGGCTGAACTGCATAGGGAGACCCTGTCTCAAAAAGACTACTAATAATAACAATTGGGCCGGGGATTTAGCTCAGTGGCATAAGCACCTGCGTGGCAAGGGAAGGTCATGAGTTCAACCTCCTGCACCAAAATAATGGTGATAATGATGATAATAATAATAACAATAATAATTGGCAAGTAAGTTACTGACATCTACATAGGCCCAACCAGGAATGCCTTAGCCACCATAGCAAAAGGGTCTGGACCATGCCTCGCTGGCCCCCATTAGAGGGTGCCCTGCCGGCAATCTCTTCCAGACCTGTGGAGACATACAGGACACACCTGGCCTGGGTACTTCACTTTCTGCACAACCAGTCCCTGAACTCCAGGAGAGCCCATCATCCTGGCAGAAGAGCCAAACTTGCTCCTGCACTCTGGGGTGGAAGGGGAGTCAGTCTACCTACAGGTCTGAGAAAAGAACTTTGCAACCTGGCTTACTCCCCTCAAACATATTCAACATCACCTTACCCATAGGCTAGGTGTTTAGCAGACAGCAGCGAAAGGAGAGGAGCTTAAGGCCTGTACCGGTCCAGAGTGAAAGCTCAACAGGCTATGCAGTGTCATAAACATAGTTTTCATCAAATTTCAAGCTTTTAGTTATTTGACTTACGTTGTTTGCTTAATGCCTAATCGCTGTTCTAATTATCTCATGATCATAAAATATTTTTAAAAGAGCATTAGTACGTCAATATGATATGCTATCTGAAAAATATTTCCACTTATGACTCAAAGTAGAACATAAAAGGAGTCTATACTGCCAGTGTTGTACCATACAAATCAAGAAAGGAAGTCAGGGAGATTGTAAGATCCACAAACTCAGGACAAAGTCTGTTTCACTCACTATTGCCTTACTAGCACTTAGCAGGAGTGACTAATAGATGATAAATAATCAGAGATAGTTTCTTGGTAAAATGCATGGAAGGAGAGTGAAAGGCAGACAGGAGAGAGATTATATTGTTTAAAGGAAAGCATTTCACAAATTCTGATGTGTAATCCCTTCTTAGTCTTTTGACAAAAATTTATTGCCCTTGCTGCCAAAAAAATGCTTGCATGGAAACCAAATATTTTTAAATGGTGATTACTAAGACTGTGTGATCACGCAAACAGTAAATCATCAGAACTCTTGGTTGTGAGTAACAGAACTCCCACTGCACTTTTTTAAACAAATAAAGAAAATGTTTTTTACTCACAGAACTGTATATTAAGTTCCATTTCTGAGTTCCAGCACAGCTATATTCTCAGGCAAGTTTTTCACTTACTACACGTGGTGGCCCTGGCATTTCTAGGGTCCCCCTGGAACACCCATATGAACCATCTAAAAACACAGTGGGCCAGCTTAGACAGGTTACAAGCCTGTCCTTAGTAGAATCTCTATTTTTATAATCACTGGAGCAAAGGAGAGACAGTTTTCAAAATATAGGCTATGGGACAAACAAAGAACTAGTGAATATTATTATAAGAATTCACCTTGACATGACTGCAGCCATTTTAAGTCTCAGCCACATTGATTGCTCCTGGGTAACCATGGTCAGTTTTCCCTGCATATTTTCCCAAATTCTATAAGTAAACAAAACCACTAGAGCTGTATGTGGAGATTTATGACCAGAGCCTGTGCCTGACTCTCTGATATTAACTTGAAATAACCATGTACATGCAGTTCAGATGAAATCACTTTTTCTGATCTCTTTGTAGGTCCCTGTCTTTTTAACCCAAATCTCAGGAACCTGCTTGGTCTTGCTGCCATCCAGAACTATGTTTCTGTCACTGAGTCCTCCAATAAGTTTGGACACCTAAGTATGTCTACTTCTTTTCTTCTGTATTGCAGCACCTTGAGGCCAGTTCTAATAGACTAGGACCAGGCTGTTCTGGAACAAGTGGCAAGCCACCCAGGAGACCGAGGAAATGGACAAGGAAAAGGAGTCATGGAGGGGAATCCCTGATGGCCCTCTAACTCTCAGAGGAGGGGAATCCCATACACTTGCTTGTTAAATGCTTGTTGCTTGCCACACGAGTACAAGAACACCCCAAAATCACCTCTGGACTTGGAGAAACTGTTTGCTGAATGCTGCTGGCCCCACAATGATAAGAAAGGATGGCATCTTGCTGCTGCTATGGGATGCCCATTGATGCAGGCCATTCAAGTGGCCGTCAATGTCCAGCCAGCTGAAGATGAGAAACTCAGGAAGAAGAATTACAATCTAAACAAGGTATGTGTCTGTCTACCTCTCTCTTAGCCTCTGACTAGGTGAGGAAGCAGGAGACCAGATCACACTGTAGAAGCTCTCACTTGCTGCATTGTGCAGACGAAGGTGAATGCACTGGATGAGGAAACCCTTGTGCGCTATAATCTCCAGAACTGGAATTCTTAGGAGAAGAGGAAGAACCTGATGTTGAAGTGATAGAGGGCAGGGATTCTCCTGCCTATAAGACTCTCTTTGACACTCAACTATTAACGGAAAGCAAGGGAAACCCACAGCATATGCAAATGCAAGAGGGGACCCCCTTGTTCAAGGAAATGTGACTGTCTGGAATTTTTGTCTTTGGTTTTGGTTTTTAGTTTTTGAGATAGGGTCTTTCAATTCCAGGCAAATCTTGAACTCACTATATAGCCCAAGCTGGCTTAAATCCACAGCAGTCCTCCTGCTTCAGCCTTCCAAGTGCAGGGATTACAGGTATGCACTACCATGCCTAGCTTCTGTCTGGAGTCATACTTCCAAAGAGTTGCTGGATATTGCAAACATTTTTAAATAACCACCTCATATGGGCCTGGCAGCCTGCATGGTGAGACTCTGGAGAGGGAATAGCATTTCTCTGGAAGGAAATGAAGCTGAGAAAATGAGCATTATTACCACTCATCTGCCCTTAGACAGTGTCTATATAATGCCCACCAGATCCAAGAACATCATTCCCTTCTAGGTTGGATCATCGGGGGCCTGAGGAAGCATGGCCAGATAAGAAGACTCTGCCAGAAAGGGCACCCCATGGAAAAGCACAGAAAGCCCCTCACACTCTGGAAATCGGCCCAGGATAGCCATTTTGCCCCTGTGTTTCAAGGACCAGATGAACCCATTTTTACAGCTGAACTAAAAAGCAGTCACAGAAGCCTCTTGAGAATGGCATAGCTCTTTTTTCTCTCTCCTCAGCCCAATTGTCATATAGGATGTTTATGAGGTGGGTGAGGCTATCACCAACCAGGGAGAGGCTGAACGTGGTTTGGACAAGGTGTGCCTTGTCACAAACCCTGGCAGGAAAAAGGGACAGATAAAAAAGGGAGAGGAGGAACGTGAGGCGCTGTGTAAGATAATCAGAAAACAGATGTGGTACGATTTGCTTTATGCTGACACTCTCAGTGAAAAGCCAGATAAACAGCCTAATCTTGGTAACCTGTCACCAGAGGTCTTCCATGAAACTCACTACTTACTGGTTCTCCAAGGTCAAGGAGAGTCCATCACTCTGGTAGAAAGAGGTGCTCTAGTGTGCAGTGTGCCTCAATCCACAGCAACCCAGAACATTTTCCAGGACCCTGGCAGTTTTTCATGGGTCTAGAGATAAAACTATCAGAGTAAAACAAGAACAGGCACATGTAGAGACTGGGCGAACACCCACACACACACACTTACTCCATAAGGAGAGAAGTCACAGACCTCTGTGACGGAATTTTGACTCAAAGCTCGAGTAGTAAAAGCAATGGTGGGGAGTGCCCTGTTAGCCTCCCCACCCCTAGGCAGGTAGTAAATACCAGGCAGACAAGCTGCAGAGTAAACATGTTGAGACTGGTCACTTCTCATAAAAGAACTAAGGCAGGTTGGGGGGTTTTACCACCTCTTTACAGTGCAGTGCCACTAGTAGCCCCATCTGGCCAGTGAAGTAGCTCAACAGAATTTGGAGAATGACTGCAGATCGCAGCACCAGCGTGGCCTCACTGGGGAGGAAGAGGTGACATTTTACTGTTACAGCGGTGATGCAGAATCGGAGAAGATTGTACCCTCTTACAGGACGCAGTGAAATGACTGTTCACTCATTTACACACAAGGGGGGAGGCCACCACTCCATGAAGAGTCAAAGCCCTGGGTCATCTCTAATTTGACACTCACAAAGGCTGGTCAGAGCCAGTCAGACGTGTTTGATTCTGGACCCAGTACAAAATAAACGTGTGTCAAAAACCATCCTCCCATATAATAAAAGATGTAGAGTTTTTGCAGGTCCTGGATTTTTTTTCCAATCTATTTTATTGGAAAGTAGAGAAATAAAATAAAACAAAATTTCAAAACACAATAATTAGGGGTAAAAATGGTATACACATTGCATACTGTATATATGGATAGGTACATATACATATGTTTCTTGAACAGCCAGACCCTAGCCTCTCCCCGGGAGTCAGCGCCATTTGCAGACTGGGGGTAAAGAGAACAAAGGTCATGTCAGGGAGCAGACCCAGACTGGGAACCAGCACCATGCACGGACTCCCTCCAGGCTGGAACAGCCAGACCCCAGCCCCTCCTGGCATGTGGGCTAGCACACAAGTACCAGCCCACAGCTCCCCACTGCCCTCCACTATAAGCAACTGGCTTACCCGGAGAAACACAGGCTGTGATGATAGCTATGGAGGTGAAATGCAATTGGATGTCTGAGGTGCTTTGTTGTTTCACTAACATTGCGGTCTAGGGCCAGTGGTCTGACCATAGGTTCAGAGGACAGCGGTACACAGTGTGACATCTAAGGGAGAATCCCTTCTGAGGGTTGCAGCCATTGTTGATTCCCTATGGTCTTGTTTTGGAAGTCCTGTATCTTTTCCATTGTTTTGATGGGTTGGGTTTTATTCTCTTTTGTTTTGTTTGATTATGTTAAATCTGATGGCAGGACCAGCTATTTCAAAGATAGCAAGATATATTATGGTAGCAATTTTGGATTTACTATTGGCTTGTTTTGAAGTCCTTTATTGCATTCATTGTCTTGTTTTTATTGTTTCTATTCTATTCTGTTCTGATTGATTTTTACTATGTCTGAAGTTATCTGCAGTTATTTTGAAGACATCAAAAGATATTATGGTAACTATCATTGATTTTGTAATGTTTTTAGGCCTGTATCTCTTACATTGACTAGTTTTGATTGGTTTTATTCTGTTTTATCCTCTTTAAAATAATTTTTTTTGTACTGGGGATTGAATTCACAACCTTGCACTTGCCAGGCAGGCACTTAAGCCACTGAGTTAAATTCCTGGCCCATTAAAATAAATTTTAAAATATCAAAATATACATATATTGTTTTGTTAAGCTTCTCACACTAGTGAAACAATATGTTTACATATATGTGTCTGACTTATTTCACTTAAGAGTATGGTCTCAAGTTGCATCTATTTACCTATAAAAGTCTCAAGTGTATCCTTCTTTATGGCTGAGTAGTACTCCTCTGTATAAAAATACCACATCCTTTTTATCCATTCCTCAGTCAACAGGCATTTAGGTTGTTTCCAAGATCAAGCTGTTACAAATTGTGCTGCTAAACATGGGAGTACATATATTGCTGTGGTATGATGTTTTTACTTCTTCTGGAAAGATACCCAGAAAGGGAAGAATTGAGTCAAATGGGAACTCTAGTCTTAGCTTTTTGAGGAATCTTCACACTGATTTCTGCAGTGCTTGCACCAGACTACACTCCCACCAACAGTGGAGAAGGGGTCCCGTAACCCTATAGCCCTTTATCGCTGTTGGCATTTGTTATTGCTTGATTTCTTGGTAATAGTCATTCCTTCTGGGGGGAGGTGGAATTTCACTGTTGTTTTAAATTACATCTCTCAAATGACCAGTAATGTTGAACATTTTTTCATTTATTTATTTGCGGTTTGTATTATTTTCATCTAAGAAATGTGTATTCATCTTGGATGCCCATTTTTGGTTTGGGTCTTTAAATCTGGGAGGACTGATTTTTTTTGAGTTCTTTATATGTCCTTGGTAGTAATCCTTTATCTGAGGAAAAACTGGTAAACATTTTCTCCCATATTATGGATTATCTCTTCATTCTGTTGGTGTTTTCTCTTGCTGTGCAAAAGCCTTTCACTAAGATAAAGAACCCAGTTGTTGATTCATTGTGATAGTTCCTGTGCAATCAGGGTTTTGTTCATAGTTTTTGCCTACACCAATGTCTTCAAGAGTTTTACCTATTCTATCTTCCAGCAGACTTAATGTTTCTGTTGTAATATTTAAATCTTTGATCTATTCTGAATTTAGTTTAGCATATGTGAAAGATATGGGTTTAATTTTAATCTTTGGCATGTACAGAGCCAGTTTTTCCAGCACCATTTATTAAAGAGTCTACCTTTCTTCCAGTGAATGTGTTTGGCACCTTTGTCAAAGATAAGGTGGCTTAGTGTACCAGGAGTTGTTTCTGCATCTTCTGATCTGTTCCATTGATCTTTAGATATGTTTTATTGCCAGGACCACACTGTTTTTATCACAGTAGCTTTAGAGTATAATTTCAAGTCAAGGATTGTGATACCCCTGCCTTGTCTTTGTTGTCCAGGATTGCTTTTCTATTCTAGGTCTCTTCTGATTCCAGATGAATTTTAGGGTTGTTTTCTCTAATTCTATGAGATGTGCTATTGGGATTTTATTGGGATTGCATTGAATCTGTATAACAGTTTTGGAAGTATGGCCATTTTCACTATATTGGTTCTTCCTACTCAAGAGCAAGGCATATCTCTATTTTCTAACATCTTATTCAATCTCCTTTTTCAGAGTACTGTGGTTTTCAATGTAGAGGTCTTTTACACCATTTGTTAGATTGATTCCTAGGTATTTCATTTTTTTTTTTTTGGATGCTACTGTGAGAGGTGTTATTTCCCTGATTTCTCTCTCAGTGAGTTTATTATTTACATACAAGAATGCTATTGACTCTGTATCCAATTACACTACTGAATTTGCTTATTAAATCTACCAGGTATTTTTTTATATTAAAAAATAAATCTACTTGTCTTTTAGTGCAGTTTTTGAGGTCTTCTATGTAAAATATCACATCATCTGCTAATAACAATAGTTTAACTTCCTTTCCTATCTTTATTCCTTTTTTTCTTTCTGTTGTCTAATTGCTCTGGGTGAAGCCTCCAGGACCATGTTGAATAAGAGTGAATACAGTGGAAATCCTTGTCTTGTTCCTGATTTTAGAGAGATAGCTTTCAATTTTGTTCATTTAGTGTGATGTTGGCTATTGGTTTGTCATAGATGGCATTTATCAGATTGAGATAAAGACCATCTATTTCAATTATCTGTAGGGTTTTTGTCATGAATGAGTGCTGGACTTTGTCAAAAGCTTTTCTGCATCTATTGAGATAATCATATGATTTTTGTCCTCGGCCCTGTTGATATGATATATTACATTTATTGATTACATATATAGAACCATCCCTGGAATGAGTCCCACTTGATCATGGTGTATAATCTTCTTGATGATTTGCTACATTCTATTTGCCAGTATCTTATTGAGGATTTTCATTCATTAGAGATACTGGCCTGTCATTCTGTTTCTTAGTTGGGTCCTTCTCCAGTTTTGGTATCAGGGTAATGCTTGCTTCCAGAAATGAATCTAGGAGTATTACTTCCTTTTCAATTTCATTAAAGAGTTTGAGAAGTAGTGGTGTTAGTTCTTCTCTAAGTTTCTTGTAGAATTTGTCAGTGAATCCAACAGGGCCTGTTGATAGGTTTTTAAATGCATCTTAATTTCATTGATCAATATTGGTTTATTTAGGACTTTTATATCTTCTTGATTCAGCTTTGCTAATTCGTATGTATCTAGAAATCTGTTCATTTGTGGGGGTTTTTTTGTTTTATTTTGTTTTGTTTTGGAGGGGGTACCAGGAATCAAACTCATGACCCTGCACTTGCCAGGCAGGCACTTATGCCACTGAGCTATATCCCTGGCCCCTTGTCCATTTCTTCCATATTTTCCATCTTATTAGAATATAAATTTTCAAAGAAGGTATAGAGGATCTGGAATTCTGCAGGATCTGTTGTGATTTCAGCCTTTTCATTCTAATTGCATCGATCTGAGTCTTCTCTTTAGGGCCCCGGATTATTGGCAGGCTTTCATTTCTCATCTAGCTCAATGCTTATTCCAAGCAAGATTTTGATAACCCAGGTGCAGCCTCAGGGTTCTCTGTACCAGATGCCCTTTTTTTTTTTTTTTTTTTTTAAATACCAGATGTTCTGAGGCACTTAGATGTCACCAGTATGGCAGATGACACGGGTTGGACTGTCTGGGAAGAACAACGAGGATAAGTTACCTCTAGGTTTTTTGTCTGGCAGGGAGCTGAAACTAAACACACCTCATTGGAGCAGCAGTTTCTAGCAGGGTACAATTCCTTGCTGCAGGAGGAGCCACCGACTGAGATCTTACCAGGCACAGCATAAACTGGTCTGCCTATGAAAGGGTGGGTGGGTGGGTGGCCTATTTCACCAACCACGATCAGCTGAAACAGACTCTACTCCGAATTAGTGGCCCGAGTATTTACAGCAATGCAGGGTCATTTCCAACTGCTTGTTGATTTCTAAAGTGTGGGTGGTGTTGGGCCTGGCTACCTATGAAGCCACTGCAGTGCCCCCACATCCACCCCAGTGCCTCTGACCTCACAAGTGCGAGAAGGGGTGGTCCCCCTCCCTGAAAATGCTGGGGATGCAGATGAGTCCGGTAGGGGGAACCCAAGTGCCAGGGCTGCTGCTGCAGCACAACCTGTCACAGATGCTCTCTGGTTTGACACAGGAGAAAATCAGAGCAGCCAAGGGGCAGAATTACAGGTGATGTGGCTGATGGCAACTGCGAGTCGTGGCTGCTGGTTGTTAGTAGTGACAACCGGGCGGCGTACCAGGTCCTGCCACTGTGAATGGCACTGTGACAAGTGGAAGAATGGCCTACTGGCTTTCTGCAAGCCTTTCCTAACAAGAGAGCTAATCAAACTGCCACCATCAAAGATCTTGAGAAGTTGAGTGTGATTAATGTGTGGGTAACCGTGCCAGGTTGACAGCAAGCAGGTGGCCCTTCCACAGGACGTGCTGCCCGGGATTGGGCCGGAACACATGACACACCGTGGGACTTCCATCTGCCACATAACCCTCAGGCGGCGGGGTCGGCGGGGAGAAGACACAGCTTATTAAAGCAACAGACATGGGCCCTATCGGGCAAACCCACGCTGGCTGCTGGACTGAGGACATCAGAGAAGCACTGACACATTTAAATAGCCACATGTCCAGCATACCTGCCCCTCGTGGCACTTTGTAGGGGTGCTGGCCCTTGCCTCTGAGACTGCCCGTGTCCACTCAGTACCTCCAGATGCTACAGGGACAAAAAAGTGCTGCTGCTTCAAGTACTACAAACATTAAAACCAAGGTAGAGGCGAGGATGATTCTGTGAAGGATCGAGTTGTTTTTTCCCTCTAGATGGAGCAGCTATACCTTGCCAAACTGTGAGGAGCCTCTGGCCCTTCTAACTTGGTCCCTGTTGGTCCTATTGGCCTCTGGACATGTGATCATGGTCTATGCCCTAAATCAGCTGAAGAAATACATCTAGGTGCCACAGCTGGCCTCTCAGTCTGGCATGTCTTTCCCCTTTTGTTTCAAGGATGACCGTGGCAGCGCTGGGGATTTAGCTCAGCGGCATAAGCGCCTACCTTGTAAGCAAGCGCAGAGTCCTGAGTTGATCCCCAGTACCAAAAAAAAAAAAAAAAAGAATGACTCGTGCACCCCCTCCTGGTGGTCAGTATGTGAGTATGTTACACATCAGTCCCCAAAGCTGCCACCGTGTTGCCTAATAGAGACAATGCCCCTATTGTCTTGCTGGGTGGCACAGATTTACCTTCACAAACCCTACTGAACACTTGTTTTTCTATCTATGGCTGTGAGGCTTTTTGCTGTCTTCCTGGGAACCAGTGTTTTGTTTTGTTTTGGTTTGGTTTAGTTTGTTTTAGTTTGGTTTGGTTTTTTGAAAAGCAGTTGTTATTCTTCCACAGTGACCTATGATGTAAGGAGATGTAAGGAAAATCCAGGCATTTTGAACTGGAAAAGCAAAAATAGACAATTTTTAGAAACTGATGTTTTGCCTGGGCATGGCAGTGCATGCCTATAATCCCAGGAGGCTGAGGCAGAAAGATTCTCGAAAATTTGAGACCAACCTGGGCTACAAAGTGAGCTCAAATCCAGCCTGCACTGCATAGTGAGACCCTGTCTCAAAAAGCCAAAAAAAAAAAAAAACCCTAAAAAACCCCCGACATTTTATTTTCCATCAACTTCATTTCCATTTTGCTTAAATGTCTGCAGAACAGCTCCAGACTGCTCAATGGTGGTCCCTACCAACTCAGTGACCTGAACAGTGGAGGCTGCAGCACAGTCTTCCGTGGCTGGCCGAGTGCTCCAGTCCTCGCTAGGGAACTGATGAATGGGCACAGGGGACTCTAGCATGCCCTCACCCCTCTGGCACTTCAGGCTGAGTAGTAATGAACTCAGGAGCTGGTGCAATCCGATCGCCTTGAAATTCCTCCTTGGTCACAGCCTCTTCAGCAGAAACCTGCTCTTGTTTTCAATCTCCTTGGGATCCCTGTAGAAGTAGAGATCAGGCCTGAGCCTCCCACAGGTTACACAGAGCAATGGCCAGCTGGTTAACATGACACACTGCTGTGAGGGACTGATAGTCAGCCCTGAGATCTGCAACCTGCAGTTGTGGCTCTCATTAGGCTCCCTAGATCCGGTTAGTACAGGTTCCAGGAATGAAGCAGCCAGCAGTAAACTTCAACACAGCCCGCATGCTGGGGTTCCTAGAGAACACTGAAATAGACAGCCAAGTTAGATAAAAATAGTAGAGGCAGTAGATAGGGCAGGGCCCTGGAAGGAGCCAGTGCAGAAGACCAGATGCCTTGCAACTGTGGGAGAGACAGGCACCTCCACGGTGGGCCAGACCTCAAGACAAAAGATAAGATGAATGCACCCACATACTTCCTAAGGATAAAAAATCCCTGGGAAAGGCGGGGTCCTCAGCAACCCACTTACGACCCCTTCCATCTCTCTCTTGGACAGAAGCTTTCTTTCCCCCAATAAATATATTCTTCTCTTGACCTCCATTGTTCCTAAAATTCATTCTTCAATTTTAGAGAACATGAACGCATACCAGACATCTAGAAGTTTGGGGGTTTCTTTCCCCTGTATCAATATGACACTGACATCAGCGGGGATTTTAGTTGCAACTGTGGCTCGAGCTGCCAACAGAAGCTTCTCCCAAGTCCTCTTCAGACTTCCCTCTTGTAGATACCCTGTGGCATCTGGAAATCCAGGTTGCTGCCACCTAAGCGGGCTCCTGTTGGAAGGAATTTGGGGACAATCCCCCTCCTTCATCCACAGGACCAAAAGGGCTCCTGATACTGAAAGTCTCCCTTTCAGTTAGGATGGGAATTGAGGGCAACGCCATGTGAACCCCTCCCTGGGTGGCACCGAAAGGACGGAACCAATGTTTTCAAGACAAAATGTTGTATGTACGTCCCTGATTTCACATTCTTTGTGTCATGTAAAGTTTAAAAAAATTAATGCTTTATCTGATTCTGTTCTAGGAGACACGGCTTGATTCCCAGAGCTTCTGGTGGTGAAGACTGGTGGTTACTACCATTTGCATGATTATTCTCTGTCTCTTTTCACGCATGGGCTTCTACTGCAGCTGTGAGCTCTGCTTACAGCCTGACATATGGCCTCACAGCATGCTGCCTACACACTGCTACAACCCTGCTCAGGCTCAGGACACACTCGGAAGGTGAGGGGACAGCAGATGAGACCGGAAGGGTGATTGGAGAGAGGCTGGAATGTATGGCTTTCCTTGATCTGAGGGGAGTATCTGGAGTCATAACTGCCATGATTGCCCCTGATTAGCATTGGTCAGTTTGCTCTGCTTATCCTCTCAGCATACTATAAACAAACAAAACCTTCAGAGTGGTATTTACGATATTTACGACCAGAGCCTGTGCCTGACTCTGATAGCTGTTTTCAATAAACCAGGTATATTCTGGTTTGAATGAAGTCACTTTAATCTTGACCACTTTATATTTCTACATTGCTCTTTCTTTCTTTCTTTCTTTCTTTCTTTCTTTCTTTCTTTCTTTCTTTCTTTCTTTCTTCTTTCTTTCTTTCTTTCTTTCTTTCTTTCTCTCTCTCTCTCTTTCTCTCTTTCTTTCCTTCTTTCTTCTTTTTTTGCATTCCAGTGTTAAGGATCAAATATAGGACTTCACACATGCTAGGCAAGTGTTACACCAGAGATATAGTCCCAGCCCCTGGCCTGGCCACTTTATTTTATTTTTTATTATTTTATTTTATTTTATTTCATTTTTTGAGACAGGGTCTCGTTGTGTAGTTCAGGCTGTCCTTGAACTCACTATATAGCCCACACTTGCCTTGAACTCTTGGTGATCCTCCTGCCTCGGCCTCTTGAATGCTGGAATTACAGGCATGCACCACCATGCCCAGCCCTGGCCACTTTATAAGATTTCTGATCCTTGATACTCACTTTGTTGGATGGCTGCCTATGACCACACTTTTATAAATCACTCAATAAATTGCACTCTGGCCAGGCATGGTAGTGTACACCTATAATCCCAGTACTCAGAGATAGAAGGCCTGAGGCAAGAGGATCACTATGAATTCAAGGCCAGCCTGGGCTACCTACAGAGTTCAAGGCCAGCCTGGAACACATAGTGGAGACTTTGTCTCCAAAAAACCAAAAATAAAAAAAGAATGTCCAGGCCAGGGATATAGCTCAGTGGCATAGCACCTGCACAATTGTATGCAAATTAGGTATGTAATTTTTTAAAAATCATACAATAGCACCATAGATGTTTCTAGGAATATTTTTATTCATCAACCAAATTCAAAATTAAACTTATCTTCCCAAAAAACATAATTCTTCAAAAATGTCAATTTTATAATATCTAACTTTTCCAAATTTAAACAAAAAAATACCAACTAGATAATTTCCAAAAGGTTTTAAAAAGAAATTGTCAATCTGATGATAATCAGATCTCTATCAAGATGTGATAAATGTATGCACCATTTCCCCTATGATGAATGTATTTCCCATGTATCACAAAAATATATAAATAAAAAAAGAAAAAAACAGATCTTTAAATAAAAAGGTAGATTAAAAGCAGACTGATCAGGAGAGTATGAAGATAACAAAACTGAAGGGTAATGAATGCCAAAGATCTATAATTTTAATACCAATCTGGGTAAAGGTCAACAGTGCAATTGGTTAAATAAATGACTTGTGAACATTAAAAAGAGAAGATTGATCATTAGCTCTAAATTATCACTAAAGCAAGAATTACTATGGAGACTGATCCATATACTTACCTTGTTAACTCAGCTAGGAACACAATAAATTCTTGTTTGATTGATCCTTAGTTACAGGAGATGATATATAAAAATGTTCTCTGACCTCCCAGATCATTTACATTTCTCCTTTTAAAATTTATCTTCAGATGAGTGTGATGGCACATGCCTGTAATCACAGTATTTGAGAGGCTGAGGCAGGAGGATCACCATGATTCTGAGGCCAGCCTGAACTACATAGTGAAACCCTGTTTTGAAATAAACAGATAAATAAATAAACAATCATAAATAATTTTAAAAGTTTATTGTCAAAGATCACAATACCCTGAATTAAAAAAAAAATAAGGCATCAAGTGGAATAAAATGTAACTTTCTTGGACATACTTAGGTAAAATCATAGAAAAAGCTTGTCTTTGATGGCTCTTCTCTCCCTTTCAGCACCCCTTTCTACCAGGCCTCTTCCTGAAGATTCTCCTCAATTTGCAGGAACCCTCTGACCCAGGCTTTTCTTTGCCCCTCTAGCCCCAATTCCACCACCTATGGGCTTCCATTCTCACCAAAACCTTGTATTTTATTGCCTTCAGTGTAGGAAAGTTGGAGTCTGCGTCTTTCTCTTCATTTCCTCTCTTACTTGTACCCAACCAACCACTAAGAGAAAATGTTGGAGATGATCATGAGCCCAGGACTATCTTAGGCCACACTGACCACTGAGGAGATCCATCGTGTGGTAGGCTACAGGTTGGGTTCCCCTCCCTCTTACCCAACTCCAGCTCAGTCTGGATCAGTGAGGAGCTCAACTTGGGTCCTCGCCATCTCTCCCCTTATATTCTTTCATGTGGCCAACTAGACAATAAGATCTCAAAGGGGCCAGAGGTTTAGCTCAGCGGCCTAAGTGCCCGCTTGGCAAATGTGAGGTCATGAGTTTGATCCCCAGTACCAAAAAAAAAGATCTCAAAGCAAGTTTGAGAACAGAGTTGTCAACAATCTCAAAAGAATTTACTTTACTTTCCTTTGATTGGATCTGTAGAAGAGCTAAAACAAAGCAAATCCCTTAGAAAAGTAAAGACAAAGCAAATCCAAAGGCAAGGAGGCGCTCTCCTTATTTTCAGAGTGACCTCTTTAGGTCAGTAATGATGAAACTTTTGGAAAACCCAATAAAAAACTAAAAAGGAAGAACACACATTTTGTACCAAAGGCTGCATCTACATGTTTTGTAAACTGTTTTCTCCCCCTGCTGGTTTTCTTCCTCCTCCTCCTTCTCCATCCAATAAACACTCCCTTAAAGGGGGAGGGGGCTAACCAAAGGAATTAACCTGAGAAAGTCAAATTTTTGCCTGATAATAACAAGTAAAATAGTCACAAAATTCTCTGGAAGGAAGGCAGAAAGGACATCTAACTAGTGCTGGAAATAGTTTTGGGATTGGAACATGGAGAAAGCTGTGATATATGTGTAGTTGTATAAAAATAATCAGCTGAAATGGTTCCATTTGACCCTCACAACGACAACACTGATGCTAAAGATGCAGCAGGTGCGGGTCTGCTTTTCCAGGAAGGGGTTGTGGCGGTTCAGTGGAGGGGCAGGGAGGGCTGCCCTCTGTCATGGAGCTCAGAGAAAAACACCAACGCAGGAACCTAATTTCCTGCTACTTTTGGGAGCATGCTTCAGTTGCTTTGTAACTGCTGTGTGGATTTGTTAAAAGATAAAGCAAAATGGATAAGACATATAAACATGGAGTTTTAACTTGGACTTTGCCCGTGTTTAGCAATTAGACTTTGGTCACATTACTCAACCAACAAATAGGAGACCGGTTTTGACTGGGTTGGGGGGAAATGATACTAAATGGTCATAAAATCCTTCATTAACTAAATAGCAGTGTGATTGAGGATTGGTAGTTTTTACTTTTGTTTTTGTGATTAAATGAAAGCAAATATTTAATTTCTCCTTTAATTTTCAGGGACTTTTTTATTATGCTTACATAGGGGAAAATTCAACAGTGTACCTTTAACTCAGTTTAGCAGTAAGTTCTTGAGACTTTACCTGAAATACTTAATATCTCTCTCTCTCTCTCTCTCTCTCTCTCTCCCCCCCCCGTCTCTCTCTCCCCCTCTCTCTGTCTCTCTCTCCTTCTCCCTCTCTGTCTTTGTCTGTCTCTGTCTCTCTCTCTCTCTCTCTCTCTCTCTCATTCTGCCTCTTTATCTCCCTCTCTCTCCTTCTTCTCCTTTTTTCTTTTCTTTCTTCTTTTCTTGGTATTCAAGCCCAGGGTATCTCATGTATGCAGAACAAGTGTTCTGCCACTGAACTTTACCCCTATCTGTTTTTATTTTATTTGAGACAGAGTTTCACTAAGATGCTCAATCTGGCCTCAAACTAGCAATCCTCCTGCCTCAGCATCTGGAAGAAACTAGGATTACAGGTGCGCACTACTGCACCTCATTCCTATTTGCCTGCTTCTCTGTTGCTTGCTTGTTTGTTAGTTTTTGAAACAGGGCCTCACTACATAGTCCAACCTAGACTTGAATTGATTATGTAGTCCAGGCTGACCTCAAACTCACAATCTTCCTGCCTCAGCCTCCCAAGTTGTTGGGAGTACAGGTATGAGCCACCATGCCTGGCCATTTAGATTCTTAATCCTACCCAAAATAACAGTGTTTTCACAGCAACACAATGCCTCCTGAGTCTTCCTGAGGTAGCCCACAGGAGTCTGTACAGGAAATGCATTTAAAGGAAGGACATTCTGAAAACACCAACAGGTAGTCCATATTGAAAGGATATGCTTTATTTCAAGGGGAAACTTTTAAGCACAGATTGAGCAGAGTCTCAAGCTCAGCCCAGCCATACCACCCTCTGGTGCTCTGCACCAACCCTTGGCTCCTGCCTCTCTTTATCAGTCGTTACTGGCCCCTCTAAACCATCCCTCAGAACCATTTATTTTCTCTGCATCCAGCCTCTTCTTTCTGGCCACTTCTCCTCCTGCCAGATCTATCCTCTCACTCACCCCAAGTAATAGGACCCAGCCAAAATGAAATGATTCATGTATACTTGTAAACTTCTTGAAGAAAACTGAAGTGTAGACCTGATTTATCCCTTCTTGTCTATAGAAAATATGTTGGATTTTATTTTTAAAGTTAGCATTATAAAAAATATGATATACACAGAAGGCGATGAACATCAGTGATTCATCGCCTGTGCCCTTATTTTCAGCCCATTCCCTTCCTGATGTTTTTCCTAGCGTAGTCTGAAGTAAATTTTTGGTCCTATCAGTTCACTGAGATGTACTCTATACACTGAGTTTTTGAAATTTTAAGTTTCACTCTGAAATAAAGCGAGCCTTGCCACTGACAGAAAGTCTGGGAGCATAAGCGTCACCTTTACAAGAAAAGGTTTGCAAAATCTTGAGGAATTGTTCTCAATTTTCTATTTTCTCTCCCTGCATAAATTGCTTTTAGGTTTCATAAATGTATTGAGTTCAATTATTTAAGTTCAAACAGAACTTTTCTACGTGGAACTGTGAGTTTTCAACAAATAAAATGTCCTCAAATAAAAGTAAATTTTAAAATCTTACTCCCAGACCAACAAAAATATACGGGTTACCTATGTGAATGTTACACAAGGACCTAGATTATCTGTCTCAGTATGTTTAATTCACTTATTCCCAGGATATTCATAACTCCATATTCCTTTAAAATGTGAATTATTATCTCAATTTCTTCACTTGTGAAAAATTATATTACAATAGGATAATTCAATTTAATAGATATCAATTTATTCACTCTTATGCATTCAAATTATCAAGTAGGTACTTTTTTTTCTTTTTTGGTACTGGGAATTGAACTCAGGACCTTGTGCTTGCCAGGCAGGCATTTATGACACTAAACTATAACCCTAGCCCCAACAAGGTATCTTTCTATTAGAAATCTTTACTTTTGCCAGGCCTGGTGGCACACACCTGTAATGCCAGCACTTAGAGGGCGGAGGTGGGAGGATCACCATGAGTTTGAGGTCAGCCTGGTTACATAGGGAGTTCAAGGTCAGCCTCAACTACACAGGGAGACCCTGTCTTAAAAAAAAAAAAAAGAATAAAAAAATAAATTTTTACTTTTACTAATAAAATGTAGAAGGTCATTTAAGAATTTGTTTAAAGATCCAGATTTGAAGTTTAATTCAACAGCCAGGTATGGTGGCACATGTCTGTAATCCCAGCACTCAGAAGGCAGAAGAAGTTTAATACCATCCTGAACTATATAATGAGATCATGTGTCCAAAAAAAGAAAGAAAGGAAGAAATTTAATCCAGTTTTGTTTTGTTGCTATATTTTTGCTTTAACTTAATTGTTAAATTATGAATATTTACATATCATAGATGGACGTGGCTTCCCTAGATGAGAGGTAGGGAATCTGGGCTGCTGTAGGAGAATGCAGGAGGGGGAAGTTACTCAGACCTGCCCTGCGTTTGCCAAATCCCTGGTCGGATGCCCAGCTGGGAGTGGGGTAAGGCAGTAGGGGTTGGGGATGGAGGCTGGGTGGGAGGACTAAGTCCACTGCAAATGCCAGATACACTCACATTTCCTCGTCTTCACTTGGATTTGAAACTCTCACCAGAAGCACAGTGTTGCCTCCCGTCTACCAATTCAGAAATTCTTTAGTCTTTAGAGCACCACGCGAAGAGTTCATCTCCAGGAAGGCTTCCTGGGTGCTGGCGGCCTGCGTGGACGCGCCTATTTCTCTAGTGCAGACCACACAGGTCGGTGCTTGTCTGTTGTCTCCTTGTGACAATTATGAGAGCAGAGAAAAGAAATGTCTTCATACCTTTTAGTGTTTTCAAAACTTTGCATAATACTGTTCCTAGACTAGATTCTCAACACATTCTTGATTAATTATGTAAAGGGAAGAGTCTCAGAAATCCCAGGAAAGACATGAAATTATATTCAAACACTACAGTGCCTCCAAAATCATATTGAATGAATTATTAATTATGCATTCCATTTGAAGATCGTGGTATAAAAATAGATCTTTAGAAGTTATCCCCAAGGTCGCCTGAGTTTGTGCCATACGGATCCTCAGGGTTTATCTTGTCTGCTTCATATAGTGGGCCCTATTTACTAGAACACAGGGTCTAAAGGAGATTGAGAGCTGGGTGTGGTGGCTCACGCCTGTATTCCTAGCACTCGGGAGGCTGAGGCAAGAGGACTGTTGTGAGTTCGAGACCACCCTGGCCTACAAAGTGAGCTCAAGGCCAACCCAACCTGCATAAGATCCTGTCTCAAAGACAAAAAAAGAAAAGAAAAAAAAAAAGGAGATTGAACGCTCCTCTTTATCTAACAACAAAACCAGAACAGTGAGAATGAGAAGAGGGGAGCGGCAGGAAAGAAAGGAGAGGAAGTACACAGGTGAGCTGCAGGCCAAAGCTGCCGTGGAACAGTCAGTGAGGAGGAGAAGGGAGGTGACTGGACCACCACGTTCCTTCAGAATCCCATTTCTGTTGATCATTGTTCGTCCTGAGACTAGTTCACACTCAGCCCTTCCCATTGTGTCATCCAGACGCTTTAGCAATCATACCACACAACGTGCTTTTGGTACAGTGTTTTATCCAAGTCCAAGGGTGGTGGGAGAGGCGGGAACTCCAGATGAGTGACAGGCACAGGAGCCGCCAAGAAGAGCCAGCATCCTGGACAAGAACTGGTCCCCTCCAGGCAGCAGGACAAGAGAAGGCGGTCAGCTGGACTCCTGGGCAGGACAGAGTCAGTCCTGCAGCAAAGATGATTTGAGAAAGTGCTTGTCATACGATGTCTCTGACGTACAGATGCCTTGCACAAGGTTCAGAGGCCAGGAAGGCTTTTGCCACCTTTTTCTGAATGCTTTTGCAGAATTGTCAAAGGCAGCATGGTAGTATGCTAGCTAATCAAATGACATGTGAGTGTGTGCACAGGTACACACACACAACTTTCAGTCTCTATGCATATAATGAGGATGTTTGCTCACTTGAATTACACTATAGTATGTGTGAAATAAAGGGATCTCGTCTGGTCAGCTATACATATAGGGACAAACAGTGAAACAGGTTCTCTATATTCCAAAGTAAGACATATAAGAGAAGCTTTTTTATTTTTATTTTTTATTGTTTTTAAAACAAGGTCTGAGCTATGTGTGTTTTTCAGTCTGGCCTTGAACTTGTTTATGTATCCTGGGCTGGCCTCAAACTCACAGCAATCCTCCTGTCTCAGCCTCCCAAGTGCTGGGATTACAGGCATGCACCACCATGCCTGGTCCCAAACCATGGTATATAAATAAGCTAAGGCCTGTGTAAAAATTTATTCTATGACAATTGCATTCATTTATCAGAGAATTTTCTTTCACAAGAAAGTGAACTATTGGCAAATTGCTCTTTATAGGACTCTTGAAAGCTCTTGACTATAGGCCCAGCCACTTGAGTGGGGGGTGGGAGGTGCAATAAGCCCACTCTAGTTTCCTCCAGGGAGGGTATGGAGCATGAGAGTGCATAGAGGTCACCACCTACAGGCTGCCACTACCTTCTCGGTCCACCTCCAGCTCTGATCCACAATGGAGGGGCCTCTGGAGTACTCGGGTGGACAGTCCAGTCTCTCCACTTAAGGGCCACATACCCAGGAGTGGCGCACTGGATGGACCCAGGTATAGGGAAGAGGTACTGCAGGCTCTTGTGTGTGTTCTGGGATTTTGGGCCAAAGATTTCAGGGGTTCCACAAAGTCTTCAGGGGCACCAGGAAAGTTGTTCTAAAAAAATCGCAAAATCACATCTGTTGCTACATAAAGGTAACTGACCTCAAGGGACTCACCTGCGCTCCTTTCCCCATTTCCAGGGGTAGTGTAAGCACTGCTTCTCGCCGGTGGATGGCACACTGTGCTTTGGGGTGAATGGCTGCATACATTTCTTATTTTTCTTTCTGTTTTTGCACTACTGGAGATTGAATTGCATGTTTCCTATGGCAGATCAAAGACTTTCATTTGTTGTATACCATTTCTGTTTTATTTTTTAGCCTATTATGTAATCCAGCCAAGGAATTGATTATCGACTTTCAATAGCTTATACTGCAGAGCTTATTTTGAGCAGGGAAAAGCTGGGGGTGGGTAAAGCCATTAGGAATTATATGGTGAGAGATTACTAAGTGATAATTATAGCTTCACTTTAAACTACTTATTACAAAATATGTGCTTTGTTTCTCCTGTGGAGGGGAAGATAGGGAGGATGTAAGAATTTAGCCAATCTCCCAACCTAATTTCTCAGGGATAACCCTTGGAAATAATTTGTTCTTCTGGCACTGAGTGATATCATATGTTATTTACTTTCCAATGGATGTCGTTTGGCATCAATCTGAGAGATTTATTGTCTCTTGCAAAAAAGTAGCTAGTGGTTTATTTCACACTCTCAAACTTACACATCTAATTAGATGAGCAAACCGTCCAAATTTCACACTATTTTGAAAAGAAAAAAAAAAGTCTTTGCTGAAAGCCAGTTCTGAGTCTTAAGAAACAAACTGCCTGTAATTGAAGAACCATATGGGGAAAGGTTTGAAGCACAGTGATAAAGCTTTAGGGGTTGTTCGAGGTGGTCCAAAAAGAAAGCACAGGTGCCCATGCTGCCCAGCAAATGCAGCTCCCATGGCCCCAGGTGGAAAATACTGCTATGAAACTACTCATAAAAGAAGGAATTCAATTGTTTAAATTGTACGTTAAATTGTTTATGGCATATTACTCAAGTGCACAGGGAAGGTTATGGCGTGTGTGTGTGTGTGTGTGTGTGTCTTTTGAAACAGGGTCTGGCTATGCAGTTCAGGTTGGCCTCAAACTCTCAGCGATCCTCCTGCCTCTGCCTCTCAAATGCTGGGATTACAGGTGTGCACCACCATGCTGGGCAGGTTATGGTCTTTGAGAAACTAAAGCTTCCATGGATAGCTGTTGCCTTCATCCTGCACAGAGCCCAGAGATGCCCACACTGCTGCCACTGCAACTGGCCTGTGTGGTGGGGCTGAGGAGAAAGGTCCCAGAGTTGCCTGCAGTGAGATGTTACCTCACACCGTTTCTGGGCAGATCTAACTTTCTCTTCTGGTTTCTCATTAGCGGTGCGATCATAAGCAAATTACTTAGCTTCTCTGACTCAGGGTGTCAGGGTGTCTTTAGTAATAAAACCTACCTATACCGATAAAAAGATTAATTGAAAAAAATATATCTATTGGCAACCTATGTGAATTTTCACACTGCCTCCTGCCTTTTCCGTAGAGGTGGAATTGGGAAGCCACCCTTCCTACCTTGTTCTCTTTGCTGCCTAGAAATTCAAAGTCATAGTACAGGAAACAAGAGAGATTCTAAGCCTGGAACTGACGGAGAGCCAGGGAAGGCAGTTGTAGGTGTTCCTCTCTCCTGATAATGAACTCTAGTGAAAAGAGTTCTCAAAAGAAAAGCAAGAGTTTTTTTTAAAAATTTGTTACTCATTTTTAAAATGTTACACATTGAGGAATTTGACTATTAGCCCATTTTTAGAAACAATCTGTGCTGCACACATTAAGGGATACTTCAATGACACCTTGTGTCTTAGCTCAAGCCACCATAAGAAAAAATGTGTTGGCCAGTGGATGGTGTTGTTGAGAGTCTAAAAATAGCCGGGTTTCTGACCTTCCCAGAGCTGTGCTGAGAGCTCCTTTCAGTTCTCAAAGGTGTGTGGTCACTAAAGCATGAGCAAAACTGAAGCGTGTTTGCTAGAACTTTAGCTTGAAGATTTCAGAATAGCTAAGAAGGTACCTAAGAACAAGATGATGCTTTATTCAAGAGAACACTGAATATTTAATAAAGATGGATATTATAGAAAAAACCCTTTTATCAAACAGTGTAAAGTACAAAACATAAAAAAATAAGACTTTTGTGTGAAAGAAAAATCTCATCATCCATGAAACAGTAGATGTCTATATATGACATTTTACTAGTGACACAATTTGGTTTGCAAACGCAAGCATTTGGCAAAAGTTTGCTTCCATTCACAAGCTGTCTCAAAAAGACAAAAAAATTTTTTTTCTCCTAGATCTAATATTCTAAATCCTAATAAAATTTCATAAATAATTTAGAGTTAGAGGAGAAAAGCAAAATCATAGCAACAGTGAACTAATTAAAACACCTAAAGTGGAACCCTTGCTGGTAATCCAATGGGGTAATTCTCTGATGGGTTTGAATTACCTGGAACTTCATTATTTCTAAGGGAATTAACCCCAAAGAACTGAGTTCTTCTAAAAAGAGTAAGCAATACATTCACAACATGTCAATCTAGTATGAATTTGTTACAAATTATCAAATATCAACAGATAAAAGTTTTTAAATAAACTCACTGGATTGTATTTGTCCCGTCTTTAATGTGAGCTGTTTGCTAAATAGTATTTTTAAGAATTATGTGAATTTGGTCATGCTCAGGCTGACTGGGGGAGAGCCCGATGCCAGACCTTTCCTATGAGTCAGTGCCATTTGCGAACTGAGGGGGAAGAGAACCAGAAGCCAACAAGAAGCTAAGACCTCCTGTGAGCTGGCGTCATTCTTGGGCTGACTAGGGGAATGCTGGACGCCAGCCCCTTCCAGCCTGTGGGCAGGGAGACAAAAAGAGCCTATGTTCCCCTACACATACCCGGTAAGCAACCAGCTAAACCACAGAAACACAGGCTGTGATGATAGCTAATGAGATAAAATACAATTTAATATCTGTAGTGTTTCGTGTTTCATTGACTTTGCAGGCCTAAAGCTGATAGTCTGATCATCTATTCAGAGGATAACAATATGCAGTGTAGCATCTATGGGGGATCTCGTTCTGAAGGTGGTGGCCATTGTTAATTCTCTACTATCTTGTTTCAAAATCCTGTATCATTCTCATTGTTTTGTTTGATTTTGTTGTATCTGATAGCATGGGCAGCTGTTTTTTGTTTTTTTTTTGGTACCGGGAATTTGAACTCACAACCATGCGCTCGCAAGGCAGGCGCTTATGCCGCTGAGCTAAATCCCTGGCTATGGGCAGCTGTTTCAAAGATAACAAGATATATTATGGCAGCCATTTTGGATTTATTATTATCCTGTTTTGAATTCCTGTATTGCATTCATTGCTTTGTTTTTACTGATTCTATTTTGTTTCATTTTACTATACTTTAAGGTATGGGCAGCTATTTTGAAGACAAGAGGCATTATCGTAACCACTACTAATTTCCTATTACCTTGTTTTGAAATCCTGTGTCACTTACTCTGTCTTGTTTTGATTGGCTTTATTCTGTTTTATTTTGCTTGGTTTTATTCTCTCTAAAATAAAATAAAAAATAAAGAATTATGGGAATTTAGCCCCAGGACAGGAAGTAGCATGCAGCTCCATCTGCAGTGAGCTGGAAGCTTGCCTCACTCACTTCCCTTCTGTAAAATTACCTGTAAAAGCTTTTTAGCTCTAAAATAGTCCGATCTCCCTTAGTGACAGTTTGAACTTATTTAAAATTCTAAATATTTTCTTTCTTTTTTCTTTTTTTTTTTTTGTCTTGCTATGCAGCTCAGGCTGGCCTTGAGCTCACTTCGTAGCCCAGGCTGGTCTCGAACTCACAACGATCATCCTGCCTCAGCCTCCTGAGTGCTGGGATTACAGGCGTGAGCTGCCACACCCAGCCTATTCTAAATATTTTCAAAAAGTGTTAAAAAAAAAGTGTCGTGTTATCAAATGCCTCTCTAGCCCATCTATGACAATTATAAATTAAGTATTTACATTGGATTAAATAAAACTTAAAAAAAGAAGAAAAAAGCATACATAAAATAAGCACATAGTACAAGAAAATAATAATCTGTTCTCTGTCTCCATCCTCTACAACATTGTTCCTATCAACTGTTTATTTTAAGCTCTTGCCAATTGAATACCATATAATCTAGGTAAAATGCTAAGAGAAATTTATCAAGGGTATGGAAATGCAGTTGTTGTTACTATTTTTAAATGATACTAACCTTCCCTTTTTCTTTTTTTGCTTTTATTTTCCATTTTTGTTGTTGATGAACAAGATTTATATATAATACCTGTGACCCCCTACACCCAAAGTTGACTGGATTAAAAATAGGGGTGTGTGTATGTGTGTGGTACTGGAGAGTGAACTCAGGGTCTTCACACTGAGCTATAATCTCAACACTTTTTATTTTTTTATTTTAAGACAAATCTCCCTAAGTCACTAAGTTGCCCAGCCTGGACTTGAACTTGTGATCCTCTTGCCTCAGTCTCCTACATTACTGAATCACAGAGGAGCACCACCACACAGGCCAAAGACAGACTTCTGAGGTAAAACTAGTACATGTATCCACTGACTTTCCTGTGTCAAATCAAATTTTATTTCTGTCCCTACTTCTCTCTATAAATCTCTATCTTTCCGTCAGCCCAAAGGTATTTATGCTCAAAGGCTATAGAATTTAACTCTGTCTACCATTGAAATAGTGTTAATTTGTCAGGCAAATAAAAGAAAAATGAAGTTATATGTTCTAAGAGAAGGAAGAGACACCACTTGTCTCAAGCAGGACTTAAAAAGAGAGATTGTAGATCCTTTGGTCCCAAAGAGCATCACAGTTTATGGTCTTATTTTCCATGATGCCTGAGTCTATTCCATTCTGTGAAATCTTGTATTATCACTGATCCCCATGCTCTGTGAGCGAATTCGAGTAGATTTTTCTTCCTTATTAACAACACTCGATGTTCTTAGGGACCAAAGTATCTACAGCCTGGGTGCTCTCTGAGGTACCAAAATAAAACCCAAACCAAAACAAACAAACAAAAAAAAGCAAAAAGACAAAAAAGGAATGAGAAATCAAGGTCCTTTTTGAGTTGAGGGGGAAAGAGGAACTCAAAACTATTTAAAATTGAGGATCAAAATTTGTGACAGTTTTCCCTCACATACATGGATCAAGTGCTTTCAATGTTCTGAAAATGCTAGTACATTTTATTAAGTGACTTTTTTCCCCAGTTCTTTGATCACTTCTTAGGTATATTTCAACTTTTTCCCTCTCTCTGCAAAAAGCCTTTTTTCCTTTATTATTTAATAACCATATTTTCAGCTTTGAAAATTGTCTTACACTTAACAGTAATAAGACTTAAGACAAATTCAAATATAAAACAATGAATTATATACATTTTATTTCTAGAACTCATTAAAACTATTTTAGTCTAAATAACTGCATATTAGAATACTTATAGTCACTTCTTTTTTTTTTTTTTTTTGTCATTTTGAGACAGGGTCTCATGATGCAGTTCAGGCTATTCTTGAGCTAACTTTGTAGCCCAGGCTGGTCTTGAACTTGCAATGATCCTACTGCCTCAGCCTCTCGAGTGCTGGGATTCCAGGCATGTGCCACCATGCCCAGAAGTCACTTCTTTCATATGGTTTATATCATTTGATTAAAAGATGTTTCCAAAAAATTTTAAAAAGGGTGTCTCATCAAGAAACAATATACTGTTAGAAATATAACAGGAATATAATTATAAATGTATATAATTAAAATAATAAAAATGGAAGAAACTGAAAAGAATTAATTTGACTTTATTAGTACAATTTAATAGGTAGTTTTTAAAAGTCAGGCATGGTGACACTCACCTGTAATTCTAACACTTAGAAAGCTGAGGCAGGAGGATCACTGTGAGTTATAGGTCAGCCTAGGCTACGTAGTGAGTTCAACATCAATCAGGAATACATAGCAAGATCACCTCAAGCCCCACCTCCAAATAGTGCAGTATAACCACATCTTTAAAAGACCATGGGGACATTTGAACTGAACAGAATTCATGGTTGATATTCTAAATTTGAAGTAAATGACAGAATTTGCTAGTTAGCATATTCTGTGAATAAAATACAGATTGAAAACAAAGTCAGAAATATATTACTATTGTGAATTCAATATGGTTAATCCTACCAAACGGAGATTCTTTGTATATTTTGTAAAATAAATAAATAAATAAATAAATAAATAAATAAAAAGACATTCAGAGTTATAGTTACTTCACTCCTATTACCTTTTGTGCCTCATTATGTCAGATTTCTTAACAGTGATCCTGCTTACTTCTCTTAGGTTTACCCGCAAGAACAAACTGCTTAGTTTGAGACAGAGTCTCCCTGCATTGCTCAGGCTGGTTTTAGATCATGAGCTTGAACTGTCTTTCCATTTCAGGTAGCTGGGACTACAGGCATGTAGCCATAAACCTAGTTAAAAACAATCTGAAGGTTAGATGTGGTAGTGCTGGTGCCAGGCATTGTGGTATAATTCCAGCATTTAGCTGAGGCAGGAGTTTTGAAGCCAGCTTGGGCTACGTAGTGGGTTCAAGACCAGCTTGAACTTCAAAGCAAGACCTTGTCTCAAAAAACAAACAAAAAACTAAACAAAAAAAATAAGAATCTGAATTATATTTTGCTTTCTATATGCAGTTTTGTGATTGTTATAATTGTTTCAAGGGACTAAAGCATAGCCCTGTTAAATATAAACAACACATATACATGTTTAGTTACTTTTCTCTCATTCCTGAGACAAAATACCAGACACTCAAAATTAAGGAAAGAAAGGTTTATTTGGCTCTCAGTTTGTGGAGGTTTCAGTCTGTAATTATCTGGCTCCAATGCAGGATGGCATGGCAGAGGGGCAACAGTTCAAGATAGTAGAAGACAGCAAAAGCAATAAAAGCAAAAGAGGGCAGAGCAAGCCTCTTTTCCCCCTTTATGTTGTACACTGGCTTCCTGCCTTCAGATGGGTGTAGCACTCACATCATTTCCTGTTCTCTCCTCTTGCACAGGCTCAGAAGGTTTACAATGTGAAGAATCTGGCCCCCTGCTGAGTCACTTAAACTTCTAAACTTCTCAGGTTGACACAATGAATAACATCCTCTAGAGGTAAGGACATGTCCTCTACACCCTAGGATGTAGAACTGCTGAGTTACTTAGTTAAACTTCTAGACTTCTTGAGTTGACACAATGTATCAACCACAACAATATATAAACAACAAAGTAACACTGTTTGGATTTAATATTGCTCAGTTGTAAAAATAATTCATAAACTCAGCTTTCACCCAATTTTTGTCTCTATAGATGAAAAGTTATTCTATTAGCCGGGCATGGTGGCTCACGCCTGTAATCCCAGCATTTGGGAGGCTGAGGTAGGAGGATCGTTGTGAGTTGGAGACCAGCCTGGGCTACAAAGTGAGCTCAAGGCCAGCCTGAACTGCCTGGCAAGACCCTGTCTCAAAAAGACAAAAAAAAAAAAAAAAGTTATTCTATTGCATAAAATGGTGACAATCTAAGCATAGTTACTCATCTATTAACTTTTGAAAGGATTATAGGATATCAATATCTACATCATGTTATATTCATATCTGCAAAAAATAATAAAAGCCTATTTTGTGAGCTGAAATAAATGGTTTCATTTTTCAACCATTTTCTCTATTTCATTCTGAGTCATAATAATAACTAATTTATTTGAGTTTTTTCTATGCATCATTATCTAACAATATTTATAAGAATATTACACATAAATTTGTTTTAAAAGTCAAAACAGAATCACTAGCAGAAATCTGATATAATAAAGGAGATGATTAGGTTAAATACAGTGGCACATGCTTGTAGTCCCAGCTACTTGCAAGGCTAAGGCAAAAGAATTGCAAATTCAAGGGCAAATTAGACAATTCAGCAGCCATCTCAAATTTTAAATATGGTTGGAGATGCAGCTCAGAGATAGACCACTTGCTAAGCATGCATGAGGTCCTTGGTTCAGTCACTATAAGTTCACAGCCAGCCTGAACTCTCTTAGACCATGATTCAAAAAAAAAGATACTTTTCCTGTACCCAGAGAAAAGGAACAGCTCATCTCTGAAGACAGACATGGGGAAGAGTATTGATATGCAGGAATGAAACTCCCAACTTACTATGAGTTCATGTTCTCTAAAATCAAAGAATGAATTTTAGGAACAATGGAGGTGAAGAATAGACTATATTTATTGAGAGAAAGAAAGCTTCTGTCTGAAGAGAGATAGAAGGGGTCCCGATCAGGTTGCCAAGGACTCTGTGTTTTCCAGGGACTTTTATAGAGTAAAGTCATGGAGTGAGACGGGGTCAAGGTGGGGGAAACTGGGAACTCACAAGGCAGATGGGCATAAGGTGGGACAGAACTATGGGTAACCAATAAGATTAATAGATCAGGTAAAATTGATTACATTAGGGACAAAGGAGGAAGCGAGTCATGTGGAAAGCCTGCATTTTTAGGGAGCAGTGACTCTTCCCTAGAGGGTTGGAATAGTGACTTCAGACTTCCTCAGGGTGATAGGAAACTATTTAGAATATCAGTCCTTAGGATATGGATGCATTTCTTTGATCTTTTGTCGTGAGGCCTGGCCCACAGCAGGAGGTGTCTGTCTCCCCCATAGTTGCAAGGTATCTGGGCTTTTGCACTGGCTCCTTTGAGGACCTAGCCCTGTCTCGCTGCCAGTGGTATTTCTAACTAACTCAGCTGCCTGTAACAGTATGAACAGGCTTTGCTAAATTACTCCCACTTTATTACCGTTAGATGTTACCCACTTTGCCCACTGATACATGCCCATAACAATCCACTCATGACACACCTAAGCATAAAAATATATGAGTTTAGGCACTGTGGTAGCACATGTCTATAATGCCAGCACTCTGGGAGGCCGAGGGAAAATCATCACAAATTGAAGCCCAGCCTGGACAATTTATTGACTGAGACCCTGTCTCAAAATTTATAGGCTGGGTATGGTAGTGCATGCCTATAATTCCAGTATTCAGAGGCTGAGGCAGGAGGATCCTTGCAAGTTCGAGACTAGCCTGGGCTACAAAGTGAACTCACGGTGAGCCTGAACTGCATAGGGAGACCTCATCTCAAAAAAAAAAAAAAAAAGACATTAAAATTAAAATTAAAAGGGCTGGGTATGTAGCTCCATGGAAAGGCCTTCAGTTCAATCCCTAGTACCAGAAAAAAGAAAAACAAAAATATCACGAGCTTGTCTATTTCTTTGAGTCTTTATTTCCTTATGAAGTATTAAATGGCATGTAAAACTTTTATTAAGCAAACTTCATGTCCTTCTCGTGTGAATATGTACTTTGTGTTAGGTTGCCTCTGCCATGAACCCAGTGACGGGTGAGGAGCTGTGCCATAGGGCTCTTCTTTACAATCCACTGTAGGCACAATTCACAGAAATGTCTTTAGAGGTGATGGATCCCTCTCTCCCCCTTCCTTCTTCCTGCTGACTGGAATGTAGATTTAATCTCTGGTATGCACTGCAGCAAACAGCAAGATAGCCCATAGCCAGAGCCATGGAATGCCATCCCAGGACAAGGACTGACAATCTCAGGCACTAAAAAGACTCCAGAAATCTGAGAAACAAACCTCTACCTTGTGTAAGCACCGATTGTCTGTGATATCTTTGTACCTGCAGACAAACTCACCCTAATGATTCCCTCTCTGTGTCCTATTGAACAGCAGGACCTGGGGCTTTGCTGACACATCCTTTCTGTCCCACTGGGCCTTAGGAGCTGACTCCTCCTAATTTAGCCCATGATACGGGGAAGGGGGAATAAAGAAACTGGAAAAATCCTCTCCAGATAAAACCTTAGCTTGCAAGACTGCTGACGCACATAATGCTGCTTTGCTCTGGGAAGCTAAATGTCAGGCAGCCTTTTCTTTCTGTATCCATTCCAGCTCATATCCTAACTTCTTACTTCTGCCAACTAGATCAATGCCTCTGCCAACTAGAGCAGAGAGTGTATTCTGGGAAAAGCAAAAGGGAAAGTCACAGATGGGTTTTCAAAATGTTGCCTCTTTACAATGACCTAAAGGAAAAGAGCTAAATTTTACTCCTTTTCAATCCCTTAAATCAGTGGTGGCAGACCTGTGGCACGCCTGCTGTAGAGGACTGTTATCACTGAAAGCTCTAAAAAGTTCCCCATCACTGCCTTAAGTCATTTCCCATCCACTCAGCCACCAAATTCATATTTTAAAAATGACAAACAAGCCAGCACACACCTGTAATCCCAGCACTCAGGAGGCTGAGGCAAGAGGCTTGCCATTAATTTGAGACCAGCCTGGGGTACACAGCCTGGACTATATAACAAGAACTTTGATTCAAAAAAACCAAAATGAATTTTAAAAAATAATAAAATATAAATAAATAAATATAAATGACAGACAAGCCGGATCCAATGGCACATACTTATAATCCTAGCTACTCGAGAGGCTGAGGCAGGAGGATCAAGTTTAAGGCCAACTTAAACAACTAGACAACTTCCTGAAACTCTGTCTTAAAAAATAAAGAGGCAGGGATGTAGTTTAGTGGTAGAACACCCTTAGCTTCATCTGCAGTACCACAAAAAAGTAAATAAACAAAATTAAAGTGATGGATAAAATCAGAAAGACAGAAATTACATTAGAGGCCTTTGGGGCTTCCAAGAGGAGAGAGAAGGAGTTAGTGTTCACAGAGTCCCGAGGTTCTGTTTCTGCTGATGGAAAAGTTTTGGTGAATTATATGCTTAAAAATGGTTCAAATGACATATTTAATGTTAAGTATCTTTGATCACATTCTAAGTTAATTTTTAAAACGCAGGGAAAATTTCCATTAATGAGACAGGAGAGAACCCCCCTGAGCTTCCCAGACGGTGTTTTCACTGCCTGGCTGCCTCTAGTGCCCTGGCCTCAGACCACAACCCCACGGAGAAGCCCAGGGCAGCTCAAGAATACCGCTCCCCACCATCAGGGTCCGCCTCTCCGCATGGCCCCACCCCTCTGCCTCCCTCCTCCTTCCTCCCTCCTCCTTCCGGTCCTCGCGGGCCCTCCCCCACCCAGGGGCGACGTGTCTGACACAGCGCATGCGTGCAGCCTCCCACGCCCTTTGCCGGTCCAGTCTGTGTGCTGGTCCCCGGATGCAGCCACGTGGCTGCACATACAGGGTCATCCGGACGTCATTACTTCTTTTGATTGTGTTTTCTAATTTTGATGTGAGCACTGCTTTGAGGTAAAAAGGAGCCTCAAAAAAAAAAAAAAAAAAGAATAGGTAAAGTGGAAATTAAGCTTTTGTTAATGAGGAGGGGAAGAAGAGCCGGAGGGGAGGGTAATAGGAAAAAGAAGCAAGATATATCATGTACAGGGACCGTTCTCTATGGTAAATGTGATCATTATGGATAACTAAAATATATCAGTGAAAATTTAAAAATAAACAAAAAACAGCACTCCATATAACCAAGGGGCAAGGGAAGACCCTAATCACATGTAAACGTCCTAACCCTAAATTCTTGATAACAGTATCCTCTAAGATGCATATCCATTTATCTAGAACCTAGGGTTAGCAGGGTTCCTTCACATTTGGTGTTTAGGGAAGATGAATTTAAATAAGAAACCTCAAACCTCCTTGTTTAGGAAAACAGAAGTAGCCAGGCATGGTGGCACATGCCTCTAATCTCAGCACAGGGGAAGCTGCGGCAGGAGGATTGCCATACAAACAAACAAACAAATAAAAAATTCTTAAGACAACTAGTTGGGCTGGGGATTTAGCTCAGCGGCATAAGCGCCTGCCTTGCAAGTGTGCAGTCGTGAGTTTGATCCCCAGTACCGATAAAAAAAAAAAAAAAAAGACTGAACTAATTCGGATTTTAGTTTTATTTCAACCATGCTCCCTTTTCCTGATGGTAGCTGTGGCACTATACTGACAGCGACCCTTATTAAGATTCTCCTGCACTCCACTCTTCACAGCGTTTAACATTAAACTGCAGGACAGCACCACCCATGCAAAAGCAAATCAAAATAAGAGTGGCGGTTTTGTAAGATAATCTGAGTGCCATTTGTAGAAGAGAACTGTGCTAGGCAGGCAAAACTCACAAAAACCCACCTCAAAAGGTGTGACTAGGAAATTCAGAGACATCATCTATGAAGGACTGATAGGAACATGTTGGCCTCATATTTCCACAGCGGGACCTTTGACTGACTGACAGTCTGCAGTGTTCTGAGCTTGCCAGTCACCTCAGTTCTCTAAGTCCCCCTCTCAGCCTGTGGGTGTGCAGAGAGGAGGGAGCACCCTCCCACCCATCACCTCTCCAGCCCCGGGGAACAAGCACAGTACTTCCCCCTGGGACTGCAGCCATTCCCAGAGTAATGGGTGCCATTTCACAAAGTCCCTTGGGAGGTGTTGTGCTTCTAGGTTACTTGGAGACCAGCCTAGGCTACAATGTGAGCTTAAGACCAGCCTGAACTGCATAGTGAGAACTTGTCTCAAAAAGACAAAAAGATAAAAAAAAAAAAATCACAACTGAGGGACACCCAGTAATATTAATCCCTAGGAGTCAGGTATGGTGGCCTAGGCCTGTAGTCTTAGCACTTTGGGAGGCTGAGGCAGGGAGATTGAAAAGTCAAGTCTAGCCTGCACAACATTGCAATTTGGTAAGACCCTACTTTAAAAAAAAAAAAAAAAGAGGTGTTACACACCTTTGATCCCAGCACTAAGGAGGTTGAGGCAAGAGAATCATCTCAGGTTCACTATGGCCTATACAATGAGTTCAAGCCCAACCTGAACTATATGGTAAGAGATCCTGTTTTTAAAAACCTAAAAAGAAAAAGAAAAAAAAAAAGGACTGGGGATGTAGTTTAGTGTATAGACTGTCCCCATTACTATAAAGAAGAGAAAGAAAAAATTGTAAATCTCTGAGATAAGAAGGATTAATTTACAGCCACCCTCGTGCCCTAGACATCCAAGTACTGGCATTATAAGCATGTGCCTCCATGCTTGGCTTTGGATTTTGCTTTTGTAAAAGTGAAATGTTTCATATATATTCAAAGCATTGATCAGGCCATGACAGTGCTTGCACTGTGCAATAAATTTGTTTTTTACTTCCTGAACTTCTTTTCTCATGATAGCCTGCCCTGTTTTCTCCAGGGTATTTTTTTTTTTAATCTTGCATTTTCCTCTTTTACTAGGCCCAAACTCGCTCTGTAGAGCTAGTTGTTCTTTCACTCCTTACTTTTACTTTTTCAAATAAACTTTTCCACCATTTTTTGCTCATTTTGTCAAATTCTTTGAGAAAAGAACTGGAAACCAGCTCCAGGAGACATGAGTAAAAACAAAGCAAAGCAAAACAAAACAAACCCTCCACCTCCCAAAATTTCCTTCTTTTCAAGAACCAAGATTTTTGTTTTGTTTTGTTTTGTTTCTGAGACAGGGTTTCATTACATAGTTCAGGGCCTTCCTTGAATTTACTATGTAATCCAGACTGGCCTTGAATTTGTGGCAATCTTCCTAACTCAGATTTCCCTTTTTTTTTTTTTTTTTGGCCTTTTTGAGACAGGGTCACACTATGTGGTTTAGGCTGACTTTGTAGCCCAGGCTGAGGTGACTTTGTAGCCCAGGCTGGTCTTGAACTGGCAAGGATCCTCCTGCCTCAGCTCTCTGAGAGCTGGGCTTACAGGCATGAACCACATCTAGCAAGAAGTTAGATTAAAATAAAACTATTGGCATATTCTGAATACAGAGACAGACAACAAAGCTTACAGTTTATTACAATTCTTCCCTTCTAATAATTACCTTCTTCTGTCCAAAATATTTTCATTCTTCTAGGTCCTACTCTGACATAGTTAGCCATTAATCTTGGCTATTAATCAATTCCATCTCTACCCTGAATAACAGCTTCCTCATTAGAAAATGAATCACAAGGGTGGGGGTTTAGCTCAACAGCCAAACTTGAGGTCATGAGTTCAATCCTCGGTACCCCCCCAAAAAAAACCCAGAAAATTAATCACGAATTGCAGACAGCACTTCTTTCCTGGCAGACCATGGCATGCTAGTATCCTGTGTGGCAGTGAGAAACAAACCCTTCATGCAATGGAGCAACCGGTTAAGAGAGGTCAGAGGTGGCTAGCACCCCTGGGCCAGAGCTTCTGCTCATGAGTTGTCTTATTTAGGGCTCTCTGGGGCATCCCAGGCAAAGTGGTCCAGGTTGTACACCAAGCAAGCAGTAAGCATTGTGGCCAACAACTGGTATTTGAGTACTGTGGGCAGTGTGTGTCAAATGGGTAATTATATGCAACATCCGCCACTACCCAGCATGAGTTTATCAGCTGGGTGCCCAAGGTATAACACACAGCCCCAGCCCTGCAGTGGTCTGTCAGGACACCCTAGAGCTCAGCCGCAGGTAATACCTTTCACATCTGTCTCTAACATACAGTAGCTGCTTTTAATCCCTTTGCAGCTAACACCCTTTTCCCCTTCTTTTTATTTTTTAATTTGTGAGGCAGGGTCCTACTGTGTAGTTCAGGCTGGGTTTGAACTCATAGCAATCCTCCTATGACACAGTGCTGGGATTACAGGTGTTTGATGCCGGAGTCCAGCTGCGGCAGGGCAGAGGGTTCCCAAAGGTGGACAGGGAGTCGGCAAGTGAGAGACAGAAGACACTGCACACCAGTCTGTGAGTGAATCTGAATCCCCCTTTATTTTTTAGAAGCTGGAGTATATATTTGCTAACCTTTGGCAGCAACCCCCAGCCCCAAGCAGGAAGCGCCCCAGGCTTAGGGCCAGGCAGGGACAATCCTAAACAATAGGTTTTAATTAACCTCAACTCCAAGCAGGAAGCACCCCAGGCTTAGGGCCAGGCAGGGACAATCCCAAGCAATAGGTGTCAATTAACC